>VDFB02340396.1:14742-50533 GCA_007258455.2 Sequoia sempervirens
GAGAGCTCAATAGATAGAGGGGGAAGAAGGGAGTGACATAGATAGTGGGAGGTATAGAGATATAGAGAGTGACAGGGAGAGATAGATCAATCACCCTCCCTATGTCTCTATCTATTCATCCTTATCTCTTTATCTCTTTATCTCTACCTCTCATCTCTCTTTGCCTCTCTATTTGTATGCTCGCCATTATCTCCTCTCTCTCTATATTTTCTCCTCCTATATTTATCTTTACTTTAAGTGTGCAATGGGTACATTGAAAATGTCATAAAGGAGAATTATCATATATTTAATCAAATGGCATGCTACCTTTAGCATAACTCTCCAAGGACACATGCCATCCTTGGATTGTTGACATGAAACAACCAATCAAAATTTAGTTTATCTCTCTCATATTAATATATATTACTATTATATTAAATATATATTATATTAATTATATTTTGTATTATATAAAAATATACTTATTATTAATTATTAATTATAATAATTTTATACATATTTAATAATTTTGTTAAAGAATATAATATCTAATTATAATAATTTGAGTAATTATATTATTTATTATGTAAAATATAGCTAATATATACTTAACTATATTGTAGAATATTAAAACCTAGCTAAATGGCACCATAATTTTCAATTTAATTAACATACTCTAAAACCTAATGAAACCAAGTTGTAGCTCATCAAATTGGAGAAGTGAAAGGTCAATGCTAGCGTCGAGGAAGAGTTTGGAGTAGTGAAAACAAGGTCAATGCTAGTGCCAAGGAAGAGTTTGGAGGAGTGAAAAGAAGGTCAATACCAGCCGATGAAGAGTTTGGAGGAGGAAACAAGGTCAATATCAGCTTATGAGGAAGAGTTTGGAGGAGTGAAAACAAGGTCAATACCAGCACGGAGGATGAGGTTGAGGGAACTCAGGGAAAATCGATGACCAAGGGGCAATGAGTACTGTAAGTTTGGCACCCCCATTCTCTTTAACCTGCAATTTTCATGCCTAGTTTCCAAAGATCTTCTCGTACATTGGCACCCCCATTCTCGTAAAATGGTATAAGATAAGACAGAAAAAATAAAATAGCTTAGTCCTTCACATTTTTATCGACTAGCCTCAGGTCTTGGTAAAACTCCCATAATCTACCCACATCTTGGTTGAGGTCTAGGATTTCATCACACATAGCCTTCATCGCATGATTCTAAAGCAATTGTAGACTTAGCCCAAGTATATGCTAGGAAAAGGTAGATCTAATGAATGGAAATAGAGGCATACAATTCTTCTTTAATACCTCCACCACAAACATATGCAAGGTGTTGGTTGGTTTTTATGGTAAGCAGGTTGATCTTCTAATCTACCTATGGAATTTCCAATTCCAATAAAGGGAAGCTCAAAGGACCTAGACCAACTGACGAGGATTTTAAAGACCTCCTACACTTTGGCTCCAAGACACGGGAGGTGATCCTTAATCGTTTACAACCTCTGCACCATTATCATAAACAACATTAACAACAACATATAATCTCATTTAATAGATCAACATAATAGGATAATACCGAATAGAATTGGTTGTTTATCAATAATATCAACTATTTGGAGCATGAGATAACTACAACATTTCACAGTATAAGATAGTCATTGATTTGCAATTTGTAGCAAGCTCTAGGTAAAGGCAAACAAATACTGAACCATACAAATAAGTACAACTTAGATCAGTACCATATATCCATTGGAGGAGTCAAATTTATAAGCATGTAAGGGTTTATGACAAATTTAACACATAACCTATAAGATCCTTGATAACATTGCTTTACAATCTCATCAATATGTATTTTAACCCAATACTACTTATCAAATCCTTATACAGAACATATCCACCTACAATACTACTTATCAAATCCTTATACAGAACATTCAAGCATACAACTCGGTTACCCCGTTTTTGAGGGTTTTGTAGTCCAAACATGATATAAAGGGACTCTTACACTTTTTGTGATTACTGTAGCTTGTGTAAGAGGCCCCATGGATACTGTTGTAATTGTAGGATGCATGAATAGGGCATAGGATGAGAAATAAAGAAGATATAGTTGTTGTCCTCAAGAGTTTTGTGAAGAAAAGCATGTGAAATGAGAGGTTCAAGCCTAGGTTTCAACAAAATATGTATGGGAGATCTGATTTTATGATTTTTCATCCATGTGAAGACCTAATGGGTTGTTTCTGAACACTGAATATAAATGATATACATACACACACACACACACATATATATATATACATATATGTATGTATGTATGTATGTATATGTATTTTTAAATGTAAATGTAAATGCAATTATTGGATGCTCTCCTAGAACAATAAATGCAACATATCATTAAAGAAATCTATATCTATGTATATAAACGTGTATTTCTAAATGCAAGTGTAAATGCAAAGAGCATATGGTTTTTTAGTGTTATAGATACAACATATCCATAAATTAATGTAATTGAAATTCTAAAGTCTTCAACACATAATATAAAATCAATCAAACTATTAAACTACATGAGAAATAAATGAAAACATTAAATGCATATGTATGTGTACTTGTAAATGTAAGTGTAAAATAAATAAGAATAATGAAAATTATAAAAGAATACAAGGGGAGACCAGTGCCTTATTGGGTATATGGAGTCTAATGAATATCTGCAAATGTGGATTTCAATAATGGCAATAAATCAAACTGTCAGGCACATAAATTGTTTACAACTTGTGTAAATGTGCAAGTAAATAATTGACAAACTCTTCTTGAGATAGAATGGAAATTATAGTTATGTGATTCTTCTTATTAATCCAAGTAACACTTCCCAATTGCTGTGATTGATTAAAATATTTTAATCCCTACTTTAGAGAATCGAATAACCAGATCACACATATATATAAAATGTATAATGATAAATTGAGTATAAACTTGTTATATCAATTTAAACAATAGAGAAGCATCAGAATGGAGACAATCAAATAACTGCATAAATTTAACAAACAGTTGATACCAAAATCTTAATCTACAACTTAGATATCTTCATTTACTCCATCAAAATACATACATCTGAGTCTCTGTATATCAAAATTCATTGTCTGCTACAAATGACCTATATGCCATTTGTCTAGTGTCTGTATCTTGGCTCTCTTTAACACTTAGTTCTCTAGGAGGGCAGCTATAATCTTGAGTTTTTAGTTCTCTAGGAGGGCTAAACAGAAATATGAAATTATAGAATAGAACCTTGTAATCGCATTTGATGTAGATTCAAATACTAGCCGTCAATCCTTCACTTTGGTCAAATGTTCGAATGACTACCTTCAAAAAAAACTAACACGATCTCCATCATGGAAATAAGGGCCCACCATACTATGTGTTGCCAAGGAAATCCACATGGCGCTCGCTCGCGATATCATGATCGATAAATACCTCACAACTTCTGATCACGCTATGGCGGGCAACCGTGGATCTCAACCATCGGTAATCCTGTTCATTCAACACAGTCGCTAGCTTTGTCATTAACCATCAAGCACCTTTCCTACTGATATTATAACATCTCTGTTGATTTGAAACACGTGCATCTCATAAATGCTTTAGTAACCCGCTACATAATGTATTAAAACCAGATAAATGTATCAAAGTATTTCTATCATCTCTTCAGCTTCATTAAATGAGACACGTGGCGCTCGCTTGTGATATTGCGATCAACCAAAATAGTGTGGTGGGGTCATCATGGGATGGTGGGGAACGACTA
Organism: Sequoia sempervirens; assembly: GCA_007258455.2. NCBI lineage: Eukaryota > Viridiplantae > Streptophyta > Pinopsida > Cupressales > Cupressaceae > Sequoia > Sequoia sempervirens. The sequence continues at coordinate 18,502 of VDFB02340396.1, forward strand.
AGATCAAATGATAATTGATCTACGGTCATGCAAACTTGTCCCTCTACAAAATATAAAACATTTGTTAAAAGAACGAGGGGACATCACTAGGCCGATGATAAACAATGACATATGTTGTTTTTTAAATGAGGGAGCACAGGACCATCCAAGACTTAAGAAATAATAAATTCATACAAAGGAAATAAAATGATAAATCAAAAGGGGTCTAGCCTAGATGAAGTGATGGGGCTTAAGTTGTTTTAAAACCCTCCCTAAAAAGTAACGGCCCAAAAGATCCCACCCAAGGTGTAAGATAAACACTAGGGTTTTACATGAAGACAAAGGTAAAACCCCAACCTTAGGCTTTTCCCAAACACCATAGATGACCAGAGACATAAGGAAAGATAAAAATAGAACACAAAGAGAAAAATTTTGAAGTTCCATCACAAAAAAAGGTCTCCTCCCTTCTTGGTAGTGATAACCTCCTCCACACACAACCCTTAAAAATTATGAATAGAGGAATATAATCTTTAAAGAACTCAAAGTTGACTCTCTCCAACCTGATGCAATTAGTCATTTTATCCTTACAAACATTTATAGTGATTACTTGAGGCACATAGATCAATTCTTCATAATAGAAGAATTTGATCATACTTTTCCAATGATGACATTATGAGAAAACCTTAGGTTAAATGAATAATTCCTAGCTAAGTTCTTTAAATCATGTCCAACCATATAAGAGAAGACCACTGCTATGTGTACCTAGATACCATGGAGAAAGGCTCTTTGGTCTCTTTCATCAATCATCCTACCTTAAAACATACCAAAATTCTCCTAGAAATTAGGCATAGGAAGATTTAAGATGACTTTAAAAAAAATTATTGCCAAATCATAAACTTATGATGACTTAACCAGGCCTAGTACACACTCCTGCCCCGTTAACCACTTAGACATATGGAAATTAAATGTAAATTTGTTGCTATTTTTAGTCATGTAGGTGTCCAATAAACCACTTGGTGGTGTTTCCCTTCAAGTTTATTTACTTGAATGAAGAGAAAAAGTCCTTTGATTACAATTAGAGAATACATTTGAGGCCTTGGTTGTGTAACTGGTGGACCATAGTCACATTTAACACTTGTTACAAAGTTTGGGAGTTAAAACGCTATGTAGATTTGATTTGTGATGGACACATTTGGACGGTAGTAACAATAGCTTGCAATCTATCAAGACTTGATTACCTTATAACCTGTGAAATTCTAGCGATGAAATGATAGATTAATCATAATGTCACCTTGGGATCACATCACCATGAAAGAACTTAATCCAACATCCTTATGAGTGCAGGTACCACCAAATAGGTATTTGTTACATCTGTCTTCCTCAAGAGAGGGAAATTTAGGAAGAGAAGAGGAAAGCGAGACATGTAGTATGTCTAAAAGAGAGAGATCAACTAGAGGTCAAAATATTAGAAGAAAATTATGTAAATGCATGGAATTTTTTCTTGTTGAAGGGGGGTCATGTTCTTATGACGATGAGAGCATAGGCGACATCGAGGTTCCCTTGAGGTACAAACATCTACGGAAATAATGGGTACCCAAGGAACTTCCTCCAATAAACACTGATTTTTGTGTCAACGAGAGGATATATCACATAGCACCATCGTCATTACATGGTTTGGGCCTATTTTGCATGGATGACATAAAGGTCTGTTACAAAAAAGTTACTGAATTGATGGAGTATGTTGGACCTTGTTACAGTTACAAAGATTGGATGCAACTGGTTCGATATACACGAAGTATGCGTAGGTATGCATTGTTAGCAAATTATATACAACTAAAAGATAAGGATCAAAATAAAGGAGTGGCTATGTACATTGACGGAAGGCCAAAAGAATCAAGGAATATTGTAGGGTTTATAAATAGTACATGACTAGGGTCAACAAATAAGCAACCCAATTGCATATTCGAGGCACGCGAGGGAAACTATGTATTCGTATGTGCCATAAAATCAATAATTGTAGGGGAAGAGTTGCTAATCGATTACAATTTGAATCGCTTAGTTACAAAAACAGTTACTATGGGGGTGGTACGTACTATGTACCATTTTACCCAACCTCCAATTAATGACTCCAATATACCATTTTATTCTTATGTTTTTTTTTGTAAGTCTATTGGTTTCATTTTGGTAATGTTTTTTTATATTTAATTTTGTCATAGCGAGACATTGATCGTACGGAGAAGGCTCTGGCCTAGAGCACATATCGTGATGTATCTTCAGGCGCTTCTACTCGACAAGTTTACCTCATTGTAATTGTACAAATTAGATACAAGCAAAATGTTTTATTATTATTTTTTTCATAAGTTTATTGGGTTAATTTCAATAATGTTTTTAATATTCTTGTTGCAGTCGACTGATCAGAGAAAGGCACCAGCAGTAGATGAGAACATCCATAGGGAGGTGCAGTCAATATTATGTGATGATGACATCGCTTACTCAACAAACCCTCTCGATATGATAAAGAAGACCCCAAAAAAATGCAATGAAGAAATCCTTAAGTTGTTATTCATAATGCCTCAAATAGATGAGATAAGAGAGAGGGTTAAAATATTGATTGAGAGATCACAAAACTTGCAAGTAAGCTGTCATGAGGTCTTTAATTATAATATAAGTTCATTCATGGTTTTATATTTTGTACTCTTTTATGTCATGAAGTAAAATATGTGTTGTTTTTACAAGATTTTTTGCATCCTCATGATGCTCCTGGCCATGATCAGGGTACTACAAGTGCTGCCTGAGGAGTAGGGGTTGGTACAAGTGTCCATCCTGATCTTCCTGCGCATACATCACATCATCTGACCCCATCATCCGTGCCTATATTTTCGTCTGAAATGTCAGCAACACATACCATGCAGGCATCCGTTAGTGCAGCCTCTGACAGTGAACACATGCCAGAACATGCGTCAGGACATGTACCTGGGGATACAGAGGCCACTAGTACTGGTGCTATTTTAGCAGCATTTCCTGGATCTTCCTGTATTACTAGTATGGTAACATTGCCGGTCACATTTGTGGTGACCGAGGATTTCGTTCCCATAAAGATAGAGAAGGTCTCAGGTACTTTAAAATGTTTTAATTATTATTATATATAATCCAATTGAAATTTACTTATTGATTTCTCTTTTTAGACTATTGATCCCATGATCATTTTGTAGGAAATGATGCCTTTTATAAACATCTAAGTGATATTACATTGGAGCTCTTCGAGCCCACCAAACGTACACAATGGAATGCCCAAAATCAAGATTTAAAAGATGAGCTCATTAACCATTTAGTTGTGTTGACTGGTGATAAAACATTCAACCTTAAAGGTCCTTAAAGAGAAGAACAAAAGATACAAAAGCGTCCCCATGATTCTAGAGAGGGAGTGGAAAGGACCTGAGGTGTTGGATGGAAAGGAGAAGGCTAAAAGAAAAAGGAAAGACACCCTTGGGCCAAAGGAGGTATGTGATACTATCAGCAATGTAATTATATACTGATTACTCTTTCTTTTTACATAATCTAACATATTTCAAACTTTTCATAGGTTGCCCGACACATCAAAGGAAACAAAGGAAAGACTAGAAAAACATAGGCATCACAAACTTGGTTCTGGTGGTTATATGAAATTAGCCGCTGGATTATGAAAATCGATAAATGAAATATTGTATCCAAATAATAAATTGAAAACAATTTTGGTTTTATCGCACCATAGAAGAAAAATTCATGATCTTATGCTAAAATGTAGGGAGCTCTAATTCGCGAGTTCCCACAAAGAGAACGAAGATTTCCTTCCGACAAAGGCTATGGAAGTGGTTGAATGCCTAAGAGTCTTGGCCGGGCAAACACAATCTTCTTGCAGCATCAAACACGCGGGTAAATAAACTCAATAAAGTTTATTTAAAATTAAATACTTGTGCAATCTATTCAATATTAATTTCCACCATAAAGTAATTACATGCCTATTTATTTTAAACATTCAAGCAATGATAATACTGCACATGACATTGGAATGCAGTCTGGTGAGGGTGGAGCACAACTGCCGGATGAGAAGGTCATGGTGTGCATCCGATACTTTAGAGCATGTGACATGATCAACATGTTGAAAGGCATGATTAGGCTAGAAGATCCAGGAGAACGCGATGTGTCCCCATCGGTGAAGGACCACTCTAGAGTTCTTTAAACATATTTAATTGCAATTGGTGTGTGCTTAATGTATTGCTTACGTGTTTCAACTTTTAAGAGCATGTAGGCGTGATCAGCGTGTTGAGCATGATGAGACTAGAAGAAGATGAGGAACATGATGTGGCTTCATCGATTAAAGAGGACCACTCTAATGTTCTTTTTAAGAAGCATATTTAATTTCAAAATTGAGGGTGTATTAATTAATGCAACCTTTGTGTTTCAACTTCTGGTCGGGGATTTAGAGGTGTTGACATGTTGAACATGAGTCGCGAGATTTGGTATAATATTAGACCCATCAAATTAGAACCACTCTAATTTTCTTTTTAATTAATAAAATACTTGTAACAATAATAATAAAACATATGGAGTTTAACATTTCTTTGTTATTGTGATTACTGCAGTGGCATGTCGTGAGCAAACGACTAGGCGTACATTAAGATCACAAGCAGAGGGTAGAACAACTAAAGGGGGGACATATGATTTAGAAAATGATACTCCACTTGATATTTTTTTAGCTTTAAAAAAGAAACAAAAAAAAGTGATTGTAATCATATCATGACAACCATATTTTTCATAATATGTAAAAACTGAAAGAATGAATATTATATGTTAATGAATGAATGTGAATATGTTAATTAATGAATGTTATATGTTAATGAATGAATGTTATATGTTATTAATGGATGAATGGATGAATTTTATATGTTATTAATGGATGAATGAATGATTAATGTTATATGATTGGGTATGGGGAATTGAGAGTGATGTGAGGGGGGGCGAGGGGCTAGATGAGCTTCCACCGTCACGTGGTTGGCCCTGTTAAGTAGAGACTATTAAACTATTCTTGAAACAAAGAGAAGCCCAATAAGGTAATGCACTTTTCAATATAAGAAATGCATCGTTTGAAGCATAGAACCAATATGCAAAGATGAAAGAAAGTGCTAACTTTTCACTATGGTGGTAGAAAAATGATTCTTTATACCCTGAATCCATGCTCTGCATCATAATTTGAAGTTGTTTCCATTCCAATGTTCTGATTTTAGTTTGTTTGTATGGATTTGTATGAATACCACATTGTGTTGTGTGTGGATTTTGTTTCAAAGCTTTGTTTCTTTTATTTTTAGTGGTGACATAACTCAAATTTGACTTTTGTGCATAACATGTTAGTGGAAAAATTGACAGCTCTGAAGGGTTTAGAGGCTCAATTGAGATAGATACACGGATATTTGGATCTTGTTGTTGATGGGAGGCTTCCACTTAACCATGAAATTTTGTACCATCTGCAGGTATGCAAAAGTTTCTCTACTTACATTCATTCTTGATCATAAATGTTCTAAATGATATTAATGCTTCAAAATTAAGATTCGTTTCATTGTTATAATGATCAAAATGTTATACTTTGCTATACATTCAAGCATTCTCTTTCCCCCTACCCTTTGCTCTCTCCCCTCTCTTAAGAATTTTCTTTGTCATAAAAGATTCGCATTTTTTTGTCTCATTTACACAAATTTATCACGAAGTGCTAGAAGGTAGAATAAAGATATGTAAAAGATGATGGATTATGTCTAAACAACAACTTTCCATTTTATAGTAATTAAATCCTTAATATTTGAATAGTTTAGAATAATGCTTGTATATGCATGTGTAGCAATAAGAGGAGCCTATGTAGATTGAGAATTTAAAACATCACTTTGGTATTTTCCTTAGCAATGGAAAATGATATTTTGAGTAATACAAACCTACACACACATTGATATTTTTTGGCATTGCATTGAGGAATTTTTTTTCTCCTATACCTACCCTCGGCTAGACATGGAGGTATATAATATTGGTTTCTGGGTTTTTTCTGTAAGTAGTTAATTTCATAGAGGAAGACTAAAATCTTCTTAATATCCTATCAGGTGTGAAAGCATATGAATCACTTGTTGAAGACACAATTTTGTATTCATCCAAAAACCGGTTTGTTCTTTTTTTTTTATGTTTCTTGCATGCCTTTTTTTTAGGCTCTAGAGATGTAGCTCGACTCTTTCCTTTGCACTTTTCATCTATTTTGATGATTACAGTAGATTGTCCTCATAATTTTTTATGTAGACCTATTTGTAACCTTATTTTCTACCAATCAATTTGCAAACCAGTCACATATTAAGGACCATTTCACTAACTTGTAGTCATCCATTACTTCATATGTTGCAGGTTGTGTATGTGTGCCAATAAATCTTGATGATTGTGAGAACTTTAATCCTACAAGTGTACCCAATATTTCTCAAGTAAAAGTCTTACCTTATTTTATAGTACTTTAAATGTTTAATTGAAGGTGCTTCTTTAGATCCGAGATGGTTGAACCCTAGATTAAAATATGGTATTAGATGGGTAGTATAATGATAAAGCGAGGTCCATTCAGACACAAATTACAGACATAATTCACTTCTTATGAATAGTGTTACAATTATAATTATTTCTCCTTTACCTACCTACGCATTAATGAAAAGATAGTAGATCTTGGAAGTTCATTACATGTCTCATGTATGTGTTAGTATTTTAATTTTTGTTTAAGTTGTTCCAAAAGAGCTTGATTAGACCGAGGAAATATGTTCTACAAGCATGTTCTCTTATTGTTGCTCATTAGTTTCACCACACTACTCTGATCCGGACATTTCTTAACTCCTTCCTTATTGGCCTTGGTTGTTCTCAAGTGTAATGCTTTTTCTATGCATCTTGCTGATGTATGATCGAGTCATCTCTTATGAAGCATGGATAACCTTTCATGGAATTGTTGTTGTGATTAGGACAATTTCCATTGTGAGAATAATCATTTAATTTGTATGGAAGTAAGTCTTTTTCATATTATTTGACTTGGTATTGTAAACTTGTCTTTGTAGGATTCTCTAGGGGGGAACAATAGAATTGTGATGATAGGTAGAGTTGTACAACACCATAAATCATTTGGCATTATCAATATATTGCTTATAGAATACTCTGTGCAAGTAAAATGGAATGTGCAATGACAATTGGTATCGAATTCAAATATGAATATAAGTACATTATACACAAGAAGATGGTATCTATTCTATGATTTAAAGAACCCCAAAATAAGAAAATTAATAGGTTTCATCTATTTACTTGCTCTTAGACACTTGTTTAATTGGCGAGACCCTCAGAATGTCTTGCTAATAACCAGCAGTGTTCAAAACTCCTGAAGAGGTCAGATCGGTGTGACATTGGATCTGTCTTGCTGACGGAAGTCACTGGCAAGACATGGACTATCAGAGTGAGTTTTCTATCCTATGTCGATGATTGATCTCTCACCGATGGGTTGGCTTTAGTGGTCATCGCCAAGAATCTCCGCGATGACATGGTGTAGGTCTATTTAAAACTCCTGAAGAGGTCAGATCGGTGTGACATTGGGTCTGTCTTGCCAACGGAAGTCATCGACAAGACATGGACTATCAGAGTGAGTTTTCTATCCTATGTCAATGATTGATCTCTCACCGATGGGTTGGCTTCGGTGGTCATCGCCAAGAGTCTCCGCGATGGTACATTTCAATGAATATTTTTATAAAAAAAATTGCATTGTTTCATCGGAATTTCGACGAAGGCCATCGACGAATCACCGAAAAGGTCTGACGAAGTTTCTATAGCTGCGACGAAGGATTCCTCGTAACTCGTTGCCCATTTCATCGAAATGGCGACAAACTTCGGGTGTTGTTTCGACGCTTTGGAAGAGCCATTGCAATTTCATTTTGGTTATAATTCGTCGGTGGATACACGAAGTTGTCATCGATATTCCAACAAACATCTGAGTCATTTTATGATGCTGATGACCAATGAATCTACGTCATTATTTCGATGTTTAATTCGTCATTAGAATTTTGACAAAAAAATGGCGACAAAAATTCTTTCACCAATTCGTCGATTGTCTGACAAATGTTTGTCGAACGACTGATGAACGTTTGTCAGAAAATGGAGTCAAATTCAGTAGTGTATGAGGGTTTGAAGTTGAAGTGGTTGCCAAATCCAAAAGGTAGTTGCAATTTTGGAGCATTTTGGGTCAAATCTGACCCTGTCATCGCATCTAGAAGGGCTAAAAACCCTAAGATCGACTGTCAGTTCATCCAAATCGGAGCAAGTGGGGGAATTTTTTTTTTCCCAGGGAGCCGTACGGCCCCCCAAATCATCATTATTGCATGCAGTATGATTTTTGAAAAAATAAATATATTTTATTATTTGAAAAATTTCTGATTTTTTTTAATAAAAAATCATGTATTTGAGAATATATATTGTTTCAAAAAAATTTTAAATAAAAATCAAAAATAAAAAAGGGCAGTAGAAATTTTTCTATGGCCTGGTACATTGCGCAGAGTAGGTACTAAGTACTTGCCTTCCCCACATCCACCAAGTGGCGGCCTTGTACTGGGCCGTGCCGACCCCACAACTGATCGACAGGAGGCCAAAAATTTCAATCGGCAAGCATTCCTCAAGATATTGGTGGCCATTTTTTTAAAAAGAACCAGAAGAATTTATAAATCCGGCATTTCAAATTGGGCCAGTCATTCAATAAAATCTGGCGAATCTCAAAAAATATGGCAGTTCTAAGAATATTCGCTGAGAATATTTTGGGCGACAGTATATTCCATCCAAGGAGTATATTCTTTTGCGACGGGCCTCTGATTGTCAAATTTAATTGAGTATTTTTCTGACGTCATCATTGCGTCAGGATGGTAAAAAAAATTTGCCCCCCTCACCATTTGCATTTTGGTTTTCATAGGTGAACTTTGAAGGCTCATATCTTGCTCATTTTAGCTCCTTTTTTGAGCATTTTTTTTAATTTGGGCTAATTTTTCATGTACTTCATAGCTGTGTGGTTGGTTTCTTATTTTGGTGGACATATTTTCCAATTTTTTTTTAGTTTTTCAACACTGTACCTGTCTAATCCTCATTTCTGCAACTTCCGGGGCTATGTTCAGGCACATACGAACTCCTTTTCAGGTGCTTTTTTTTTGAAAGTGCATGATTTTTTGTCTACTTGAATTTTCAATCTATTTGAAGCGATCTTGATTGGATTTTATACTTTCATCATATGGTCTTTTTTGGCCTATTTGGCACTTATTTTGCATAGATCTAAATTTAGGTCTTTGCTTCATTGTTCTAGTATGTTCTCAGCCTATTTTTGGAAAGTTGAAAATAAAAAAATATAAGTCCACTTAGCAAAATCGCAAGTGGCCTATTGTACACGCACTAAATTATAAAGTTCCAAAATCATCTTTTTGGGGGGTACTTTGATTAAGTGAATTTGGGGGGGTGTTTCTTGTGTGATTGTGCCTATTTTATCTCATGTGCTTTTTCATTCCATCATGGGTTCATCTAAAGTTCTGCTCTTAACTGCACATAATTATGCTACATGGAAAGTATGTGCATGGAGTAAATTAATGGAAAAAGGTTTAATTTACTATATTGATGGAACCATAACTGCACCTACGGATCCTAAGGCAGATCCAATTGCATATATGGATTGGATCACTAAAACTTCTATGGAATTGGGTATAGTTAGAAAGTTCATTTTAGATGATCTCATTTTCCATGTTGATAAATGTACTATAACCAAGGAAGCTTGCTACTTTGTATGGCAAGGTTGATAAGGTTACGAGATACAAGCTTGAAAATGATCTCCTAAGCCTTGATCCCAAGAATTTTGACACCATTCAGGATTATGCCACTAAGGAAAATGAGGTAAGAGCACAACTAAAGGATTGTGGTATTGAGAAAGAGGATGATCAATTGGTCTTCAACTTGTTGGAAAAGATTCTAGCTAAGTATGCAGCCTTTGTTTCAAGTTTTCAGACTCAATGATTGAAAATTAGCAACTTCACATCACCATCTTTTGAGGCTCTCACATATCTTTTGATTCTTGAGAAAAATAAGTTGATGAAAATGGGCATTCTCAAGTCTTCAACTTCAAAAGCATTGGTGGTCAATCATGGAAACAACAAGCAAGGAAAAGGGAAAGGCCAAAAGCAATCTTCACCAAAGCCACAAGGAGAGAACAAACAATCCACTCCTCCACAACAAGGCTCATCATCATCTTCTTCAAAGAAGAACAACTCAAGCAAGAAGGAGAAACCAACTTGTGCATATTGTAAAAAGTTTGGACATGAGGAGCATCATTGTCATACCAAGCAAATTGATGAGTTGACCAACATCATCAAGAAGAACAACATCAATTTTCCTAATGCCTATAAGAAGAAGGATTCATCTCCTTCCACTTCTACTTCATCTCAGTCTAAGGGAAAAGGGAAAGCTTTCATGGCAACAACAGGTTCATCACAATAGTGTATTCTTGATTCAGGGGCTACTCAACATATGTGTTCTTCAAAGGGGAAATTTTTCTCCTTGGAGTCCTCTTCAGTGCCTCACATCTTCATTGGTGATAATACACAAGTGGAAGTTGAGGGGAAAGGTGTAATTGATATGGGTGATGGGACATTTGAGGATGTGCTCTATGTTCCAAACTTGAGCACCAATCTTCTCTCCATCTACCAAATCAAACATCATGGAGATGGTAAGAAAGTTGAATTCACTCCCGACATAGTTGTGGTAAAGGAACTTGCAAATGATGCTTTGGTTGCAATGGGTCAAGCTAATCACAATGCAAGGCTTTAATCATTCTCCCTAGGGTACCTCGTTCTCCTTCTACGACATTGATCACTCATTCAAACTCACAAAGTAAGATATGGCATGAGTGGTTTGGTCATCTCAACTACTGCTATCTACAACAACTTCACACCAAGGACATGGTCAAAGGAATTCCTGAAATCAGTTTTTCCAAGGGTGTATGTTCAAGATGTTCCATGGGAAAGCATCCCGAAGAGAAGTTTGATAGAGGGAACTCTTAGAGAGCCTTGGATCTTCTTCAGCTTGTTCAGAGTGATGTAGCGGGCCCATTTACAGTGCCATCCTTTGGAAAAGCTCATTATGTCCTCACTTTCATTGATGATTTTTCACAATACACTTGGGTCTACTTCCTTTGTCACAAAAGTGAAGTATTTCACAAGTTTCTCAACTTCAAAGAACATGTTGAGAAGCAATCTGGGAAGCAAGTCAAGATCCTTCGTACATACAATGATGGAGAGTATGTGAACAACAGACTTGAGGAATTTTGTACACTTGAGGGAATTGACTTACAAAATTTTGTTGCCTACACACCCCAACAAAATGGTGTGGAAGAAAGGAAAAACAAAACCCTCAAGGAAATGGCAAGCTATATGATACATGCCAAGTCTCTTGGTCCAGCTTTTTGGGTAGAAGCAATTAGTTTTGCCACCTACATCGAGAATCGGGTTCCTCATAAAGCTTTGAAGGGTATCACTCCTTTTGAAGCTGGGTTTGATAGGAAACCTGTTGTGAAAAAATTTAGAGTGTTTGGGAGTCCATCATGGGCTCATATTCCTCTGCAGAAACGAAGGGAATTGGAGCCACAAAGAAAGCCTTGTATCTTTCTGGGATACGCAGATGGTGTTAAGGCATACCGACTGATGGATCCTAAGACTCATGAGATTTTCTTTGAGAGGAGTGTACATGTTGAAGAAATCTCACCTAGATTTGACTCTTCTACTCGTCCTCCTTCCTCCATAGTTGACAACAATGATAGCGATTCAGATGATGATGACTCTCCTTCCCCACCGACTCGCAAGGTTACACCTTTGTAGGGTCCACTTCCAGTTGAGGAGCCTCACCCTTCTACCCCTACTAGACCTCGTTGGGCTCGTCAGAATCTTGAGGTGACAAGTCCACTTGTTGGGGATCCTTTGGATATTCAAAGGACTAGGTCACAACATGAGCATGAGCCTCTTCCACATGCTCTCATTGCATCAAATTCAGATCCACAATCCTTTAAGGAAGCCTCTGGGGTTCTTGAATGGGATGCAACTATGGAGGAAGAGTATAGTTCCTTGATGAGGAACAACACTTGGGAGTTAGTCCCTCTCCCTAAGGGGAGAAAGATGGTTCGATGCAAGTGGATCTATCAGAACAAGTATGCAGCGAATGGGAGTGTTGATAAGTATAAGTCATGAATTGTTGCTAAGGGTTTCTCACAAGTTGTAGGAGTTGACTACACTGAGACCTTTGCACCTGTTGCAAAGATGACTTCCATTCGCCTGAAACTTGCCATTGTCGCTTCACATGGTTGGGTAGTACATCAGATGGATGTTAAGAGTGCTTTTCTACATGGGAATCTTGATGAGGAGATCTATATGGAGCAACCGCAGGGTTTCATCTAGGATACTTCATTGGTTTGCAGGTTGAGGAAGTCCTTCTATGGCCTTAAGCAGGCCCCTCGGGCTTGGTATGCCAAGGTGGATTCCTTCCTTCTCTCCACAGGATTCACCAAGTATCATTCAGATCATAATGTCTACATCTTGAGGTAGGATGATGCACACTTGATACTTGTGCTCTATGTTGATGACTTGATCATTACAGGGAGCACCTCATCCATCATTGGCAGTGTCAAAACTTCTTTGTGGGATAGATTTTCCATGACCGACTTGGGCCTTGAGATTCAACAGTCTTCATCTGTGATTACATTGTCACAGCCCAAGTATGCTCTTGATCTTCTTTCACAGTTCCCATGATTGATTGTAAGCCCACTCCGACTCCCTTTCTTTTTGAAGTCAAGCTTGAGGCTAAGTGCTCCACTCCACTTGTTGATGCCACTTTGTATCGTCAGCTTGTTGGAAGTCTCATCTATTTGACTCATACACGCCCTGACATCTCTTATGCAATTGGCATGGTCTCCCACTTTATGCAAGAACCACATGAGCTCCATTGGAAAGCCTCCAAACGCATCTTGCACTACATCCAGGGTACTCATCAACATGGGATTCATTATGCAACAGGTACACAACTTGACTTAGTAGGATATACCAACTCAGATTAGGATGGTGATTCTGATGATCGCAAGTCCACCTCTGGCTACAACTTCCATCTTGGGTCAAGACCTGTTTCATGGCAGAGCAAGAAGCGGCATGCCATTGCTCTTGCATCAACATAGGATGAGTATAGGGGGGTTGTTACTGCCACCACTGAGGCCATTTGGCTTCAACACATTCTTTCTAAGTTTGGTTTTTCCATTCCACGTCCGATAGTCATTCAGTGTGACAATCAGAGTGTTATTGTGATCTCTAGGAATTCGGTCTAGCATCAGAGGACAAAGCACATTGAGATTCAAATGCACTTCATCAGGGAGCTGATTCAAGATTAGGTCGTTGACTTGTGCTATTGTCTGATAGCAAAGTAGGTTGTCAACATATTCACCAAACCCTTTACTGGGAGTAAGTATCATCACTTGCGAGCTCTCTTGGGGGTGAGGGATGTGTTAGGGGGAGTCACTTGACTTCTCCATTCTCTTCATGGGGGGGACTTTTTCCTCATATTGGGGTTTTTTCCTTCTACATTTGTACATTTATTTGTTTTCTTCTCTCTTTTGAGGGGGATTTTTTCCCATGAGGTTTTCTCCCTTTCATCACTTGTGAGAGAGTGCATTGCATTTGTACATGGGTACCTAACATGGCCTAGTTTCCAGGACCCATCTTGCATCTTAGCTTGCATGGTTAGATTGAGTCTTCATTCCCCCAGTTGCACTTAAGGGGGGGTGTTGGTGTAAATAATTATTTTACTTATTACACTTTACTTAAGCTTACTTAGGGAATGCATATCATTGTAGTTTGCACTTGTGACACCTAGTTATTTGCATCTTGCATCTTGGTTTGTGCATACATTGAGAGATGTGATTAGGACACTTAGAGAAGTGCGTGTAGGAGAAATACCACTCTTTGTGGTGTGATCTAGTTATCACCTTTTTATCTCCACTTATCATGGCATGATAATTCCACTTTAGGTGGGTGATCCAACTTTCATGGAATTATTTATTATTTCTTTCTACCTACCCTCGCACATGAATGTGACACTTGTCTCATTCATCGCCCTTCCTTGAGTCCTTGCTTGCCTTTATAAGCAAGCCTTGTGTATACTTGTAATTGAACATCTTCATGCATATTGAAAATACAATCATCATATTCTCTCTCTTTTGTGCTATTTTTGGTCTCTTGATCCTATTGTTGCTTTTTATAAGTTCTTACAAGGCTATTAGGATGTTTTTGGATTTTTTGGCACATAAAGACTTCAAGGTATATCAGATGGATGTAAAGTCTACATTTTTGAATGGTGAGTTAGAAGATGAAGTGTACATTGAACAAATAGAATGTTTTTAGTTATCAGAAGATCTTGATATGGTATCTAGGTTGGAGAAGGCATTATATGGGCTCAAACAGGCTCCTAGAGCCTAAAATGCAAGATTGGACAGATACTTACTACAACAGGGATTCAAACGGGGTACCACAGACAAAAATATTTACTTCAAAATTGAGAAAGATCAAATCCTAATCATGGTTGTGTATGTTGATGACAATCTTTGGAAGAAATAAGACCATGTATAAAATTTTTATAGAGGAGATACAAAATAAGTTTGAAATGTTAATGCTTGGGGAGATGACTTTCTTCCTTGGGCTATAAATTAGTCAATTAGAAAAAGGTATATTCATTTCACAATTTCAAAATATTTAAAGGAAATGTTAAATAATTTTGGAATGGATGATTCTAAACTAGTATGTACTCCCATGGTTATTGGTTTTAAATTAAGAAAAAATGATGAATCTTCTAAGACAGATCATACTAAGAATAGATCCATGATTGGTGGATTACTATATCTAACTATAGATGGACCTGATATTATGCATGTAATATGTCTTGTGGAAATATTTCAAGAAGATCCTAGAGAATAACATATGGTAGTAGTCAAAAGGATATTCAGATATTTGAAGGTCACTCCAGACTATGGTCTATGGCATTCTAAGGATACTAACTTTTCTTTGAGTGCTTATATAGATGCAGATTGGGCAAGTTGTGCAGATTAAATAGAAGAAGTACAAGTGGAGGTGCTTTATTCCTTGGAAACATGCTAGTTTCTTGGATAAGTAAGAATTGAGATTTAGTGTCATTATCTACTTCAGAGGCAAAATATATTGTTGCAACATCTTGTTGTACACAAATGTTTTAGATGAAGCAAACATTGAAGGATATCAAAATATCATATGATGAACCTATTCCTATCTTAAGAGTGATAACACAAACACTATCAAAATTTCAAAAAATCTTGTAATGCATTCAAGAACAAAGCATATGTCTATCCAGTGTAACTTTCTAAGAGAGAAAGTTGTTGCTCAAAGGAAGTGAAGTTGGAGTATGTGCCTACAAAAGATCTTCCAAAAGATACATTTGAATATCTCATAAATAAGCTAGGGGTTATTGACCCTCCTTATTTGAACTACATGCATAATATTTTGCATCTATGCAGGGGATAAATTCAAGATGTATTCTTTGTCCTGGATTGAGGAAGGCTACCTCTTAGGGGGAACAAGTAGCAGTGTCTTTGGTTGGTGCAGTCAGGGGGAGCACATCTTGTGCCTGAAGTGAAGTGTGTAAGTATTTCCATTTTCAATTGATGTCAAAGGGGGAGAGAGAATTCTGAAAAACACAAGGAAAGAAATGTTCAAGGGGGAGAGTTGCTTAAGTATTGGAGATATAGAGTTGCTTTTGTTGTTGATGGTTTTTCAGTAGATGTTTCCATCAATGACAAAGGGGGAGATTGTTGCACTATGTTGTCTTCAATGTTGTCATTGATGTCAACCTTTGGTGTGGATATGTTGAGAAGGTGTTTATGGTGTCGAGAAGGTCTTGCAGATGCAATAGGGTTACTTGTTTTCCAAGTTCTTTTGAGAAAATTTGCATAAATACTATACAAGGTGATTGGAAAGTGCTATGTATTTTTCTCTACATTTCTTCATTCTTGAAGATGTGTTTGTGTGGTTTGAATGAGATGATCAGAAGTCTTTGAAGGTGTTATATCTAGAGTTTTAGGTTCTTGACTGTGCGGTAATAGAAGATATGTTTGACAGTGTGTTGGAATGTCTTTGGCTTGTGAAGAGGGATATCTGGGAGAAATGAAATTGCTCCACACTTCTCCATGTTGAATTTTCTTGTCTTTCAGATTTGGGAATGTGCTAATATTTCTTGTACCTACCTTCCCTTGGTGTGTTTAGTGTTAATTTGTTTTGTAAGCTTGGTTCATGAGTGGTATCTCAATGGAAGTTTGACTAGTTGTACAAGATGATAGTATTCTTAGTTTCATGTTTTTGCGCTAGTGTTTTTGAATATTCTTTTGGTGTTGGAATATTAAAAGATATTGTATAATGTTGCTACACAGTCTACAGGATGTTTTCAACCCTAGTAAAGTGTGAATTTGGTTGCTTGATAGTGTTGATGTCAGTTTGGCCAACCTAGTGTGTTAGCATTGTTTGCAGATGAGCTTCGTGGTTTGTGGAAGCATGGTGTAGCATGTCAGTGTATATTTGGCTCTTGGTTAACCCTTGATGTGGTCTGCCCTCACTTTTTTCCACCATTGAGGTTTTTGGTGCTGACCTATTTGGTGGTTGCATGTTTGAGGTGCATATGTTTCATTGAAGTTCAATTAGAGAAGGTAATTGGAGGTTGAAAAAGGTATATGCAAGGAATTTTTTTGGATAAGTGTGTGGTATGGAATGATAAATGTGTGATTGTGTGTTGAGATTTGAGTATGAGCAAGAACACCTAAGACTACTAGAAGTAGTGAGTAGAAGGTGTCTATAGTTTAGTGTGCCAGAAGTCATTGGAGGCAGTAAGTTGAAGGTTGCAGATAGTAAAGAGAAATTGTGGTGGTTTCTCTAGTTGCTCTAAGGTAGTGAACCTCATTTTAACTATTTATTTGTAATTTGGAAGAAGTTATCTTCTTGGGTAGTGAGCATTTCCTTTTAGATAGTGAGTCCTCTGGGTAGCGAGCCCTTTAGGTAGTGATCCTCTTGTAATCAGTTTTGGTTTTCATATAGTGAGTTAATCCTCACCATAGTTTTTCCCTTATTGGGTTTTCCATGTAAAAATTTGGTGTTCTATTGTGAATGATTGTGGATGTGTTGTGGTTTCATTTGTCTACATTCATACTAATACTTAATAAGGTTTTAAAGGTTTTAATGCACAACTGATTCACCCCCCCTCTCAATTGTCCTATGTGTCTAACACATGCATGGGGTCTTCTAAACTATTAATGACCACCTCTTATATTTTAGGATGTAAATTTTCTTTCATAAATTCCTATCTATTATATAGGATCTAATTATTCAACCCACTATACTATAAGTGCATATTTTATGGTTCTTTCTTACTATTTATGTGAATAAGGAAAAAAACAAAGTAAAAATGCCAACAAAAACAAGCTATAAACATCTTTAAAAATATAAACTGTTAACATGTACACCAAAAATTGGAAACAAATATTTGTTTCTATTAAATCATTTAATAATCTTCTATTCAAGCGTCATTGTGAACTTACAAAATCATCTTACACACAATAATATTAAAAATTTGATTTTGTTTCTTTAATTGATTTTGATTCTTGTTTCATTCATGTTTCTTATTGTCTGAAAATGAAAAATAAAGCTTGAATGAAGACCCACATTGGAAAAAAAGAGCCATGAAAAGGTTGCCTCCATATAAAAGAGGAGTTATGTTCCCCCAAATGAAGATCCTCCAAATCATGCAAACACCACTCCACAACTTGTTGAGGCAATAGTGGAGGTTACTGCACCTCCAAGAATGCTAAAAGAAACAACATGAGAATGGGAGTCGTTGAAAAATAACATGAATGTGGATCTTAATGATGTTGAGGATAATAGTATGTATATAAGGGCTACAACAAAAAATAGAGAATTCCAACAACCACACTCACTAATTGGTTAGGTGGGCTTACATCCACATTGAAGAAAGGTCCTTCAACTTTCCTAGCAGAAGATGAAGAGACTCTTATTGTGGAATGGCACAAAGAGATGGCTACAATCGACCATGGCCTTGAGATCATCAATCTCAAGGGAGAGGTAACCTAGATTTTCCAAACTAGACCCAACCCTTTTAAGGATGGGCTACCTAGGAAGTCTTAGTGGATTGATTTTAAGAGGTTCCATCTAGAACTCACCTTGCACACAATTGAAGGACTTCAAAAGGACAAAGAACTCAACCTAATACCTAATATTGTATCTTATTTCTACAACACAATGTCCATAGTGTATGATGTAAATCCATACGATCCTTAATGAATATGGAACTATGAAAAAACTCATATTTAGCCATGTATAAGTGGTGTAGTGAGGGTGTTGGATAGAAGAGGTAGAAGAAGTATGTTGTAGATCATTACCAAGAGTTAAGAATGGATAACTATTCTCTGTTGTGTTAATTTTGCTAGAAAAATCATACTAGGGTTCTACTTGTTAAGGGGAAAAATCAGCTAAAGAATTGCATTGCAGGTTACAAAACAGGTGCTTGCATGGTAGCCCAACCACACACATGGATGAAAAAATAACTTGTTATGAATTGGTTTCATTAATTTGCACAATTAGTTCTAGGAGGCATGTCATCCAAAAATAGGCATGTACTAATTTTTTATGGTCATGAAAGCCATATCACAATCACACCAATCCAAGAGACAAGGATGTTGGGTATTGATTTTCTTACTTTGACCACACACATGTTGCATAAGCTACAACCACTAGATGTGAGTGTGTTTTCATCATTTAAATCATAATTCAAATAAGAAAGAGAAACATTACTAGTAAGGTATCCAAAAATTAAAATTAAGAGGGTAGAATTGACAGAACTGAAAGGAAGCAAGGTATGTGGAAACACTTCCTAACATTGATCTAAGAGGAGAGATGTACAATTTTAATTCTTTTACAATTACAATGTGAGATGAACAATAGGAATATTATTAAAACAATATCACATATTGTGTTGCAAAAAAATGTATCTCTTGCTCGATTTGGGAATAATTGATGATGAATTGGACTTAATGATGCCTTGATCTAGTGTTGTGAGGTGTTTTACACATCCACATTAGGTCTTGGACCCTTGCAAATTAAATAAAATACATGTCTTGTAAAGGTGATGTAAATAATTGTAAACGACTTTCACAATTTTCTAGACTTTTATTAAGCATTTAAGTCTAATGGTCCTTTCTTCCCTACTTTTGAATTAAATATTATTTTAATTCAAAAGTTAGCTTTTTCCTCTTCTTATATAATTAAATAATTATTTCAATTATTTAATTATTCATTAGCCTTTTCTCTCTATAATTAAATAAATGTTATATTTATTTAATTATTTATCCTTTCTTTATCTCCCAAATTAAATAATTATTTTTAATTATTTAATTATATAATTTGTTCTCACCTTTCTTTTTAAATAAATAAAATTAATATTTTATTTATTTCTCCTATGTTGGCCACCTAAATTAAATAATCTTTATTATTTAATTTCTCGTATCACCTCTTTTTCTGGGCCAATCTTATCTTCCACCTCAAGTCTTTATCTATCCATGTCTTTCTTCTCTCAATTAACCTCCACCCTTGATTAAATTATTTTCTAATTTAATCTTGTCCATTGATCATGATCCTTATTCTAGCCATTCACTTAACTCTCCTCTATAAAATGAGACCTTTAAACCCTAATTCATTCATCATTCATCATTCATCATCTCTCTCAAGTCAAGCAAGCTAGGGTTTTAACATCTTAAGCATTCAAGATAGCATTCAAGCTTAATTCTAAGGCATTCAAGAGAAAGATTCTTCATCCATTGTTGTAGCAATTCGAGATCCATCATCATGGAAATTTTCTAAATGCATTGTTTCATATTTCATGCTTCATTATTTTATTTCATCATTTTGGTTTAATTACCTAAATGGGGTTTGACCAAGGCAAACCCCCAATCCCTAACAATCAACATTTTCTCTCTTCCTTTGTGTGATTGGAGATTTAGGTGTTTGAATGGCTTGGACATGATTTAAGAATATGTTTCAAAATTGTTAGTCATTTCCCTTTTGGAAAGGTCAAAATATCCACAAAAAGTCACTTATAGCCTCAAAAATTAGGGTTTCAGAGTCAAACACTTGGAGGAATAGAAAGAGCAGATTGAGAGCTTCTAAATCCACTTTTGGATTTTTAGAAAAGCGAAAGTGGACTAAGTCTCCACCAATGGTGACTTAGTCCCACTGTATCTATTTTTTAGAAGTTTCCGTAGATCTGGATACCCATTTGGCCGAAATGGGCTCCAAAACAGTTTTCCAGATCTGGGACTAAGTCGCCCAGAATGGTGTAAGTGTCCCAGTAGGTCAAAATTTTAGGATCAACAACATTTCCAGTCTTTATTCCGGTCCTCAACACATTTTTAGGTGCATACATTCAATTTTACAAATTCTTGTTATAGTTTACTTGCATTCTTAGGTCATTTTGCATATCACATTGTGTTTTCAAACAAAGTACATTTCCCTAGTTTTACATTAATAATCCATCTCTTTTATCAGTTCTTTGCATTTAGGATATTTCATTTAGACACATTTCAATCATATTAGCATTATTATTGAGTGAACCACCTAATTTTTTGTGGGATACCTTTCTCCTTTTAGGTGCAAAACCCTAGAAGTGCAAGAGAGTGCTTATCCCCAAAAATTTGTGGTTCACATACAAGTATAAGAAGCTCACAAAACAAGATATACGTGGGGAAAACCCTTTCAAGAGAAAAACCCCACACTCCAAAATCTACACAATGTATTATCTAATCAAGTGATTACAACACACTTGCAATGCAAATTCTTTCAGGAGTATAAAAATGTTGAATTTTGGAGCTATTTCGATAGCATAATGATACCTACAAAAATACAACTTAACCCACTCCAAGATATCAATATATAGAGAAATACAAGCATAGATGAAGCTTCATGAGAAAGCAAAAAGAGATGGGTGTTCAAATCCATGTGGCACAAATTTCCAACACGTAGTTGACTTTTGTGACACTTGTCCAATGATTAGTTACCCCCCTTACATGCCTCCATACTTGGGTACCCCAAATTTTCCCCAAATAGGTAATGATAGATTCCTTACAATGTCATAGAATCTATCATAAATGACAACTCTTACAATTGTAAGAGAATATATATCATAACCAACTAAAAATAGAAGATGCCTCCTACACTCTCTTACAACCTATCATAGGTCAAACTTGGGTACTCACTTTACCTTGCAAATATTCCTTCCAACACTTTTCCAACCTATCTAGAATTTGGCTCTTGCACATCATAATATCGTCATAGGAATCAATCATTGAATTGTAATAAGGATCCCTTAAAGATATTGACACATGTCAAGGAATCTCTTCCCAAAGTGGGATGCATATATTTCCTTATGGGGACCACAACATTCATGTCACATTCCATGTCACCTTCCAACATGCCGACAACTCACTGTGCCAAGTCATATTAGGTGACAAATTAATAAGAGCAAGAAATTACAAAATAAGCATAATTAAATTAATATTTTAATTCTAGGAAATTGCAAAGGTTGAGGCACCTTAATTCCCAACATTCTCCCACTTGTCAAACAACTTTCAAGAGCCAAACTAACCAGGTAATCAACTACTAGGGGATGAAAGGTGGGCATAGACTCCGAACACCATATGAACTTCTCTATACTCACTGGCTTTGTCAAGGAATCTGCAACATTCATCAAAATATTAAAATTTCAATCTACACCCTACCATCTTCCACCATGTCATGGAGAAAATGGAATTTAATATCAATACATTTTGTTCTAGCATGGAAGGTAGGATTCTTTGCAAGGAAAATAACACTCTAATTGCCACTACAAATAGTAATCATCCCTACATCAAGCCCAACATCTGAACACAATATTTGAAGCCAAATGGCTTCCTTACAAGCATGAGTAGTTGCCATGTACTTTTCTTTTGTAGTGGACAAAGTGACTAGATATTTCTACTTACTCATCCAAATTATAGCACCATCAAATATAGTAAACACATAGGTAGCTATGGATCTTTTGCTATCAATGTCACCTACCCAATCTAAATCCATAAATCCATAAATACAAATGGAATGCCAAGATCCTATAGGATGTCCATGATAACATAATGAATACTCATAAGTACCCCATAAATAACTAAATAATCTCTTTACCAAATCCCTATGTACTCGTCCAAGATTAGCAATGAATCGGCTAAGGACTCCCACTGCTTGGGAAATGTATGGTCTTGTACAGGCCATGGCATACATCAAACTGCCAATAAAACTAGCATAAGGTACTCTCATCATTTCCTCCACATCACCAGGAGATTTTGGAAAATTTGAAATTGATAACTTTGTCCCCATCACAATAGGAACATACAATGGTCTATAAGCTCCCAAGTTGAATCTCTCCAACAAAAACTTCACATACTTACCCTGGCCTAACCAAAGTTTTTTGTTTTCCCTATCTCTTTTGATTTCTATACCTAGAATGTACCTAGATGCACCTAAATCATTCATTTCAAACTTTACTAAAAGGTGAGACTTCAAATCATAAATCAAATATTTACCATTCTCAATGAAAAACATATCATCAATGTACAATGCATTAATGAGAATGCGATCATCAACAATTTTGAAATAGACACAATGATCCGATTTCAATCTCGAAAATCCCAAACTCAACACAAAGGAATCAAACTTCTGGTACCACATCATAGGTGACTATTTCAAACCATACAAAGACTTCTTCAATTTGCAAATCAAATTTTCCATACCTTTCACAATGTAATGCTCTAGTTGTGACATATAGATTTCTTCCTCCAAATCACCATGAAGGAAAGCTATCTTCACATCCATCTATTCAATCACTAAATTGTATGTAGCAGAAAGTGATAACAAAAATATAATGGATGTTAGCTTTGTAATAGGAGAAAAAATCTCATGGTAATCAATTTACTCAACTTGGGAATAACCTTTGTGACCAACCTTGCCTTATATCTCTCAACACTACCATCTAAACCAAATTTTTACTTGAACAGTGCCCATTTGCAACCAACGGGTTTAGGTTCATCAGGCAAGGGCATTGGATCCCAAGTGTCATTTATTTTTAATGCAACCATCTCTTCATCCATGGCCTTTATCTAGGAATCTGCATCACTCATAATTATTGCCTCCCTTATGGTCCTAGGCTCATCAATGTTAGAAATCAAAGTGAATAAAACTAGAATCATGAAATTAATTTCCAATCCTATAATGTTGTTGCCTTATCCATGTAGACCTCCTCAAATGTTGAGGTTGATGTTCTTCATCTTCATCTAAACTTTCAGAGCTACTTGAGCTCTCCTCATCATCAGGTTCATCGGATGTTTTCAGTTCTTCTTTCTCAAGTGTAGGAGGAAGATGAACCAAATCATCTTTCTTTTATTTTTTCTTTGGCTGTAAAATAACTATAGGAGTAACAAGTTCCCTAAAAATCACATTTTTTATAGACAAAACCTTTTCAGCCATAGGATCCCAAATATTGTACCCTTTCACACTGATGCCATAATCGATGAAGATACTTTTTACAGCCTTGTTCTCCAACTTAGACCTCTTCTCTGTAGGCACATGAGCATATGCCTCACAACCAAATGCTCAAATATGTCTTAATGAGGGTCTTTTACCATAACATACTTCCATGGTTGTCTTATCCACAAGCACTGAAGTAGGAGACTTGTTAATCAAGTAGCAAGCAGTGGAAACAACTTCAACCAAAATTTTTGTTCGAGGATAGCTCCACTAAAAATACCCCTAGCCTTCTCCATCAATGTCTTGTTCATTCTTTTCACAACTCCATTATGTTGAGGGGTGCAGGGAGTTGTCTTATGTCTTTTAATCACATGCTCTTTACAAAACCTAATTAAATCTTCTGAATAAAACTTACTGACATTGTCATTCCTCAAACATTTAATCTTTCTATCCTTTTGATTCCTTACAAGAGATTTAAACTCTTTGAATCTATTAAAGACTTCATATTTTCTTCTAAGGAAATAAACCCATGTACTTCTACTGTTGTCATTAATGAATGAAATGAAATGAATATATTTTTCAATTGAAGGAACATTAACATGAACAAATACATTAGAATGAATCAAGTCCAACACCTTAGAATATTTGTGAGAACTAGAGTAAAATTGAACACAATTTTTTTTTCCATAAATGCAATGTTCACAAAAATCAAACTGAAGATTACAATTATTCATACCCTCAACAAGATTCTTATTTTCAGGGTTCTAAGACCCTTCTAACCAATATGGCCAAGCCTTTGGTTCCATAACATAGTTTTCTCCATTGGAAGTTTCATCTCCATAGAATGAGCACCCTTGGGTACCTAGAAAGCACAACTCATTGTCTTGTCTATGCTACCACATTTTCCATACATGTCTACCAAAGAATTTTATCAAATAGTTCACTTCCTTGTTGCTATAGATAAAATCCTAAAACAGGTGCTTTCGAATAAACTATGGATGCTTGGAAAAAATATATCAAAGCATAATAGTAAGCAATAGCATAGAAAAGGAAATGAGCTGTTTGAAAAAATGCCTCAAAGAAATGTGGTCTCATGGTGATGTCCATCACCATGAGACCACATTTCTTTGAGGAATTTTTTCAAACAACTAATTTCCTTGTCTATGCTACCACATTTTCCATACATGTCTACCAAATAATTTTATCAAACAGTTCCCTTCCTTGTTGCTATGGCTAAAATCCTAAAATAGGTGCTTTCAAACAAACCATGGATGCTTGGAAAAAATCTATCAAAGCATAATGGTAAACAATAGCATAGAAAAGGCAATGAGCCATTTGAAAAAAATGCCTCAAAGAAATGTGGTCTCATGGTGATGTCCATCACCATGAGGACACATTTATTTGAGGCATTTTTTTCAAATAGCCCACTGCCTTGTTTATGCTACCACATTTTTCATACATGTCTACTAAATAATTTTATCAAAAATTTCACTTCCTTTTTGCTATGGATAAAATCCTAAAATAGGTTCTTTCGAACAAACTATGGATGCTTGGAAAAAATATATCAAAGTATAATAGTAAGCAATAACATAGACAAGGCAATGAGCTTCTTAAGAAAATGCCTCAAAGAAATGTGGTCTCATGGTGATGTCCATCACCATGAGACCACATTTATTTGAGGCATTTTTCAAAGAGATCACTACCTTATCTATGCTACCACATTTTCCATACATGTCTACCAAAGCATTTTATCAAACAGTTCACTTCCTTTCTACTATGGCTAAAAGCCTAAAATAGGTGCTTTCAAACAAACTACATGGATGCCTAGAAAAAATCTATCAAAGCATAATGGTAAGCAATAACATAGACAAGGAAATTAATTGTTTGAAAAAATTCCTCAAAGAAATGTTGTCTCATGGTGATGTCCATCACCATGAGACCACATTTCTTTGAGGCATTTTTTCAAATAGCTCACTTACTTGTCTATGCTATCACATTTTTCATACATGTCTACCAAAGCATTTTTATCAAAGTACACTCAATTTTTTTTCAAATAGTTCATTGACTTGTTTATGCTACCACATTTTCTAAACATGTCTACCAAATTACTCAAAATTTTGTTGACTATCTCATATATTATAAGCCATGACTTGCATGATACTATTCTAGTTTTTGTAATTGAATAATGTTGTTTTATTTTCAGATGATGCAAGCAGAGACACCTCTCAATGTTCATATGGAAATGGAGCATGGTGTGTCTTCTGCAATTGATAGCTCGATGCCTTTGACAGCGGTATGAGGAAAATTAGTAAATTTCAAATTACATTTGTTGTTACCTAGTTGTTTATTATTGAAAAATCAAATGATTATTGATTTGTAATTTAATTTCTATATCTGGATAGTTTCTATAGGACATTAGAATGCCACAGCCTAATCCTGCTACTATGGAAAATGATGAGAGCAATCATTTGGAGGTGGCAGGTGATTATTTTGTTAAATATTTCATTTTTATAATGTAATTTATATATATTAATGTCTATACTTTTTATTGTAATATCTAAGACTTTATAATGAACTAAATAGGAGCAGCTCTCGGGTTTGAAGTAGACCACTCTCATATGCGTCTCCATCCCCTTGAAGATCAAACATCACTCATGATCTATTTCCTTCACCCAAAGGGAAATGAATTTTTATTGGGTTCCTTTGTTGTATGCCTACATGGAATTTATGGACATATATTTTGTATTTCCTATAGTTGACATTATATGCCAATATAGAATTCTTGTAAGCCTATATGGCAATTTTGTATATATGTTATACTTATATCGACATATATTGATATATGCCTATATGGCTATTTGGTTAATACACATCTTTTTTATCGATGGTGTCCATATTTGCATTATAAATCCATGCTTCAATGGATATTTGTAGATGGTTTACTTCAAATATTTAAAGTCCAATTGTATTAGATGCACTCTTCTTTTGTATAATTGTAAATATATAAAGTTTGAACATTATTCTCCTAAGATTATTGAACATTAAATCAATCATATGAATATAATAATGCATGATGCAATCTAACACCTAAGTCTCTCTACCACTACACATCTAATCCCATACTCTCTAGGATCATTGTAGCATGGTAAGGAAATTCATGTAATTATACAATGCACTTTCAAGTATGCAACTAAAAATAAGCAAGAAATTATTACATGTGACCTCATACCTCTAGAAGTTTGTCATATAATTCTCAAAAGACATCTACCATTCCATGTATGCTTCATGCTTCCTGTCTATTCTTCAAGTATTACGTGTATTCATGTGTATGCTACATGCTTCCTATGTATACTTCACGTATTCACGTGTATGCTTCATGCTTCCTATGTATACTTCATGTATTATGTGTATTCATGTGTATATTTCATGCTTCCTATGTATACTCCACGTATTATGTGTATTCACCTGTATGCTTCATGCTTCCTGTGTATAATTTTCATGTGTTCATGTGTATGCTTCACGCTTCCTATGTATACTTCATGTATTACGTGTATTCACTTGTATGCTTCATGCTTCCTGTGTATACTTCACATATAATGTGTATTCACGTGTATGCTTCATGCTTTTTGTGTATACTTTATGTATTCACGTGTATGCTTCATGCTTCTTGTGTATAATTTATGTGTTCATGTGTATGATTAATGCTTCCTTTTTATAATTCATGTTTTCATGTGTATGCTTCATGCTTCCTATGTAGACTTCATGTATTACGTGTATTCACATTTATGCTTCATGCTTCATGTGTTACGTGTATTCACATGTATGCCTCATACTTCATGTATTATGTATATCTATTTGTTTTCTTCATGATCAAATGTATCTTCAACAAGATTACTCCATGTGTATTAAAAATGTTGTTTGTCAAAATGCTTTCTAAGTTGATAGGAACTAACATAAAAGGGAGAGATTTTCATTTGAGAAATATGTATCCATAACATCCTTGAAGAATACAATTAAGAATAAAACCTTAGGCAATATTGCAAATAAATTAATTTAGGTTCTCATGAATATTGATGATATGATTTAGGTTGTAACATTTCAAAGGAAAAAAGTTGTGATCCTTCAAATAGGAAAGACTATGACTCTTTTATAATGAAGGGTGATGACCATGCCTAGAATAGATGTGACCAACTAGATGTGTAGGTGCTAATGGTTTGGTCCCATGAAGAACAAAACAAAAAGTAGCCTACCTTGCAACTTTACACTACATGCATCTGACGATTTTTGGAGCATCAAAAAAACTTTCACCATTGGAAAATGACTTGGAGATATAAAAAAATGAGAGAGGTTATTGTAGAGTGTCCCTACATGATCCTATACCATTAGAAAAAAAAATTCTAAGTGACACGGTTTCTGAGTAACTACTTGTCAAAGTTTTTACATTCCTTTTCACACTTTGGTCTCTCAAGAGATTTCATTGGTACAATGTAGTTTAGACTATTTTGGCATGTTTGGGTGCAAAATATGACCTTTCTTAGCATAAAACTACCCATTCAAACATGTTGGAATTGATGGTTTGGTCACACGATGAACAAAATGAAAATTACACCACCTTCCAACTTTACACTACATGCATTTGACACTTTTTCCATAACCTGAAAACTCGAAACCATAGGAAAAAAACTTGGAGATATCAAAAACCAAGATAGGTTATTATAGAGGGGTCCTATGTGATCCAATACCCTTAGAAAAAATGTTTCTAAGTAACAACTTGTTAAAGTTTGTTGCCTTTTTGCACTTTGGTATCTTAAGAGATTTCACCAATATAATGTAGCTCGAACTATTCTGACATGTTTGGGTATGAAATAGGACCTTGCAAAGGATAAACCTACCCATTCAAATGTGTTGGAACTTTTATTTTGATCGCACAATGAATAGAACAAAAGTTACACCACCTTGCAACTTTACACTGCATGCATTTGACACTTTTTCCATCAACTGAAAACTCGACACCACAAGAAAATGACTCAAAGATATTAAAAATCATGAGAGTTTATTGTAGAGGGTCCCTACATGATCTTGTACCTTCAAAAAAAATGATTCTAAGTGCCATAGTTTTCGAGTAACGCCTTGTCAAAGTTTGTTGCCTTTTTGCACTTTGGTCTCTTAAGAGATCATTGGTGTAATGTAGTTCAAACTATTCTGGAATGTTTGGGTGCAAAAAATGACCTTTCCTAGCATAAACCTACCCATACGAATGCGTTGGAATTGTTGGTTTGGTCACACGACAAACATAACAAAAATTACACCACCTTACAACTTTAGACTACATGCATTTGACACTTTTTCCATTAACTAAAATTTGCACACCATGAGAAAATGACTCAAAGATATTGAAAATTGAGAGATTTTATTATAGAGGTGCCCTATGTGATCCCATATCTTAAAATAAAATATTTCTAAGTGCCACGTTTTCTGAGAAAAACCTTGTTAAGGTTTGTTGCCTTTTTGCACTTTGGTCTCTTAAGATATATCACCGGTGCAATGTAGCTCAGACTGTTTCAACATGTTTGGGTGTGAAACATGACCTTGCCTCATATAAAATTTCCCACTTGGATGTGTTGAAAGTATTAGTTTGGTCGTATAACAAACAAAATGAAAGTTACACCACCTTGCAACTTTATTCTACATGCATTTGACACTTTTTCCATCAACTAAAATATTGAAACCATAGGAAAATAGGTTAGAGATATAAAAAACTGGGAGAGATTATTATAGAGGGGCCCTATGTGATTTCATACCTTCAAATGGAATTTTTCTAAGTGCCACAATTTTCAAGCAACACCTCATCAAAGTTTTTTGCCTTTTTGCAGTTTGGTCTCTTAAGAGATATCACCGGTGCAATGCAACTTAGACTGTTCTGACATGTTTGGGTGTGAAACAAGACCTTGCTTAGTGTAAACCTACCAATCCAGACACATTGGAACTGTTGTTTTTGTCGCACGATGAATAGAACAAAAATTACACCACCTTGCAACTTTACAATGCATACATTTGACACTTTTTCCATCAACTAAAAACTGCACACCATGGGAAAGCAACTTAGAGATATCGAAAGCCGAGAGATCCTATTATAGAGGGGACCTATGTGATCCCTTACATTTATAAATTTTTTTTCTAAGTTCCACAGTTTCTGAGCAACACCTCATCAAAGTTTGCTACCTTTTTGCACTTTGGTCTCTTAAGAGATATCATCGATGCAATGTAGCTCAGATTGTTTCAGCATGTTTGGGTGTGAAACAAGACCTTTCCTAGCATAAAACTACCCATCTAGATGCATTAGAATTTTTGATTTGATAGCATGATGAACATAACAAAAGTTACACTACCTTGCAACTTTACATTGCATGCATTTGACGCTTTTTCCATCAACTGAAATCTCGACACCACATGAAAATGGCTTAGAGATATCAACAAATGAGAGGTTATTATAGAGTATGCCTACATAATCTCATACCTTTAGACAAATTTTTTCTAAGTTTCATGGTTTCCAAGCAACACCTCATCAAAGTTTTCTTCCTTTTTGCACTTTGGTCTCTTAAGAGATATCATTGGTGCATTGTAGCTTAGACTGTTCCGACATGCTTTGGTACCAAAAATGACCTTTCCTAATGTAAACCTACCCATCTAGATGTGTTGGAACTATCAGTTTGGTCTCACAACAAATAAAATAAAAGTTACACCACCTTGTAGCTTTACAATACATGCATTTGATGCTTTTTCCATCAACTGAAATCTCAACACCACAAGAAAATGGCTTGGAGATATAAAAATCTGAGAGAGGTTATTATAGAGGGGCCCAACATGATCCTGTACCTTTAGACAATTTTTTTCTAAGTTTCATGGTTTATGAGCAAAAAATCGTTGAAGTCTGATGCCTTTTTGCACTTTGGTCTCTCAAGAGATTTTTGGTGCATTATAGTTCGGACCACTCTGACATGTTTGGGTGAAAAACCTGACCTTTCCTAATGTAAACCTACCTATTTGAACATGTTGTAATTGTTGGTTTGATCACACAATGAACAAACAAAAGTTACACCACCTTGCAACTTTACACTACATGCATCTGACACTTTTTCTATCAACTAAAAACTTGACACCATAGGAAAATTGCTAAAAGATATAAAAAATTGAAGGAGGTTATTGTAGAGGGGCCCTACATGATCCTATACCTTTAGACATAATTTTTCTAAGTGCCACATTTTTCCAGTAATAGTTCGTAAAATTTTTCCACTTTTTTGCACTTTGGTCTCTTAAGATATATCGTCGGTGCATTGTAGCTCAAACCAGTTCGACATGTTTTCCTGTGTGAAACAAGACCATGCCTAGCATAAACCTACCCATCTGGATGTGTTGGAATTTTTGATTTGGTTGCACGAAGAAGATAATGAAAGTTATACCACCTTACAACTTATTTTCTTTTAGATTGCAACTCTCTCTCAACAACATTAACCTCCTTTTCTTTGACAATAAATTTTTCTTACCTTTTAATTCCTTTTCTAAGTGGTCAATTTTAGTCTTCAGTTGTTTTTCTTCAATTTCAAGAATCTTTGAATTCATCTATTTTCAATTGTATTTTCTCCATGGAAGTCTTAAGTTCAAGAATATTTGAATTCATTTGTTCAAATCCACCTATAGCATCATCTCTCACTTTCTTTTCCTTCACAAATTATTATGAAATACAAAACCTCTTGAGTTTATCCACTTCTCCATTGCCATTTTCCCATTCCACATACTACATAGGCACCTTCTTCAACTTCTTAAGAGCAAGAATAATCTCTTTAGTCAATACATTATCTATCTCATTCACTTTGGTCTGCGTCTTTTCAAGTGTTTTTAGAGTAGATTACTTTTTCATTTCATACATTCTAGTACTTGCTACATCTATTTTTTCATTTCCATTTCCCATTGCACATACTGCACATGCACCTTCCTCAACTTCTCAAGAGTAGGAAGAATATCTTTAGTCAATATTTTATCAATCTCATTCACTTTAGTCTACTTCTTTTCAAGTGTTTTAAGAGCATATTCCATTTTAAATTTCATGCATTCTAGTGCTTGTTTCTCTAGTTATGCATTGTCATTTTCCCATTGCACATACTACACACCCACCTTCCTCATCTTCTCAAGAGTAGGGATAATCTCTTCATTCAATACATTATCTATCTCATTCTTTTTGGTCTAATTCTTTTCAATTATTTTTAGAGAAGATTCCCTATATGCTCAAGCTTGTACATTAACCCTCAACCCTATATCTTATATTCTAAACCCTAAAA
>VDFB02340397.1:0-45985 GCA_007258455.2 Sequoia sempervirens
TACTAGTTTACTTTCTGCTAGGGCATCTAAAAGAATTAGAATTTTTTTGAATTTTGATTGCGACATGTTTATTCTTTGAACCAACACAACAAGTACATTTCTTCAAAGAGGGGGAAAATATAGACATTCAAAATTAGCATCGTGCACTTAATTAATTCAATCATCAAATAAATCAAATTCACATTCATCCATTCATCAAGTATATCAAATTCATTAAATTCAATCTCCTAAGGTCATCTATTTAAATTAAATAAATCAACTTTTTTTAATTTAAGTCTCACATCCCCCTTTTAATTAAGTAAACCAAAATTTATTTAATTAAATCCCAAATGCATATTCCATCCCTTTTGATTTAAATAAATCAAAGTATTTAAATCGAATAGGTCAAAAGCATCTAGTCATCATCCAAGTTAATCAAAATATGATTAATCTAATCTAACCACCCATCACATCCTCTAGCTTTTCCCACTTGCACCAATAAAGCATTTTTTCATTTATAAATTCATCATTTTCCCTCAACAAAGCATCTTTGGAAGAATATTCCTCAGGTTTGAATTTGAAAGAAAGTTGACTTGTCCCTTCCAACATAGCAATAAATCCCCTCTTACATGTCTCCCACTTGGCATTAAAATCTATTTTTCTCCCTCCAACAAGCCAAATTTGAAATTTGAAAAGGCCAACCAATCCCATTTATTTGTACATTGACCAAAACTTGCACATTCCTCAACCATTCACAAGGTGACAAGTGACTCCATCTCATTGGCTAAAACATTATCCCACATTGTTCCCTTTTGAGCACTGTTAGCATTTGAGAATGTATAAGTAGAAAGCTTATTCTTCAACAATCCATCAACAATCCTCATGCAAAGTTACTCTCTTCACATTGAGAGCTAATTTTTTCCATTATCATTTGCAACATCAAGCTTGTCAAGGGTTGGGAAAGGGTCACTTTTCACAACAAAGTGACACCAATCCACTATGGGATAGGTATCCATTATTCTTTTTTATGTTCTTAATTAGTTGTTTTATTTACATTATGAGACATGATGGATTATTTCATAGGAGCACTGTGGTATTTGCATAGTTTGAACTAATCATGCTAATGTGTTTTGAAGTTTAAGCTGTTTTGCAGATTTTTTTGGTGCTCACAACTACAACTCATATAACGAAATTGGAGTAGCGTCAATTTTGGAAACTAAAATAGAAAATTGAAGGAAACCCATAGAAACATAGAAAAGAAGTTTCAGATCCTAAAAACTGGGGAGTCAATGTCAACAAGGATTAGGATGCCAAGAAGGGCATCTTGGTCCTCTTGGTGAGATTTTGAAGTTCTAGGGACTGAAATAGATAGAAAACAACAAAGAGAGACTTCTGAGGAAAAAATCCTGAGAGGGACTAAGATGCCAGGAAGTGTGAACTTTAGTCCTAGCCTGGGTTTTTTGTAGAAAAATAGGGAATCTGGAATGTCAACAGTGTTTACAGATTTCCTATGCAAGATATTGATGTTCAAAAATAGAAAATTGTGCAAATAAGTACAAGAATAAGTAACTAGGAACAAGCAATTGAATGCAATATGGAGTGCAATTTTTTTCAATTTTGAATGCAATAAGAATGTTTGTAAATGCAATGAAGATGATTAACAGTGCAATTTTTAAATTTTCAATGAGATGAAATGATGTAATATATGTAGTTTCACTAATGCAAATATAAGAAACCCTAAATGCAATTTCACTAATGCAAGAAACCCTAGATGCACTTTCACTAATGCAAGATGCAATGCACGAATGATTGCAATGTAGATCTAAGGACTTTAATGGAATCCAAATCAGAAATGAATGCTTAAAAGTAAGGTGCACCAAAATGATTGGTGGAAAAATGTATATATAAATATCACTCTTTCTCACACCAATCACTCAATATTGTCCTAGGAGTCTGAATTGGATTGACTAGCAACCACACAAGGTGAGTCAATTCATAATGAGGAGGACCTAGGAGGGGGGTTTTTTAGGTTTAAGGGGTTCACCACCAAGAAAATGCCTGGAAGAGACAAAAATTCAACCTACAAACCCTAGTTATGCAAGCTAAATGAGAGATGTAAAAAATGAAATTATGCAACAATGAGATAGGGTATGTGTACTTGGGAAGTCTGGAGATGTTGTGAGGATATCATAAATGTAAAGAAGCTGCCAAAAAGTGCTTTAGAGGACTAAGATGCCCAGAGTGGCATATTAGTTCCACAACTATTTTTCAGGGTAGATGTGGAGTCTTTGAATGTCAGAACTGGATTTGAAGGAATCTTTGAAAAAATGCTTAGGAGGACTAAGAAATCCAAGGTGGCGTATTAGTCCCATTTTGAATTTCTAGAAACTCTAAATGTGATCCCGAGCTCCATGGTTTGCATTTTCTTCTCTTCCGATCTCAGGTTCTGAATCTTGTGAATTCAGCTTGTAGGTGAGTTTCTATGAAGATGGAAAATTTGTAATGCAACTTTTCAACTTTTACAACTTTGCACTCCAAATGATCTTCAAGACTTCAACCTAGATCTGGAATCACAAATATGCAAGATGGGAAAAACTTATTGTTTGTTAGTGAATGGGGGTTTTCCTTGGTCAAACCCCTTGTTGGTAGTTAAACCTTGAAATTAAATAGAAATAATGAAGGAAATGGTTTATGAACAACATGTAATGCTACAAATCACCAAACCCTTGTTGTAAAGTCTGCAAACTAATGTGCAATGGCTACAATGGATATGGATCTTGAACTAAAGTAATGATCTTGAATTGCTTTGCTTGAATCAAATCCCTTCATCACAAATGTTAGCAAAACAACACACATGATACAAGAAGTGCTTTGATATGTTTCTTGAATGTTGATAATGGCTCCAAATGTTTTGAAAAATGCTCTTGAATGCTCTTGTGAACTCAATTTGATATTCTAAATGCTCTCAAAAAATACTTGAATTGAAATGAATGAATGAACCTTGCATTTATACTTATCTATGCTTAATCTCCCAAAATTACATCACACCAAGCTGACATATGAATTCATTAAATAAAGGAGGGTAAATTCCATCAGATTGAAATTAAATCCCGAAAATGATGGGTGTTGCCACAATAGTGGTTTACACTTTCTAGGAGATCCTGATTTTTGCTAAAATCACATATTTTTAGAAAATATAATGATTTAAACCTTGAAAAGTTCCATTTAAAGGATTCCAATTCAAGAGGTTTTGATCAAACCACCTTAGACCAAGCCCCCTTGAATAGAACCCCGCTAGTTTTAAACCATAGCTATAATGAAGTCTCCTTTACACCTATCAAAATGTTGATAAAAAACCCCTTTTGATTTACCTTTTGGGGGAGCAAATGAATTCATTTTTTTTTTTGTAAGTATGTAGTCCTTATTATAAGCTTCCAAAAAATTATAATTTTAATTAAATTAAATTTGATCATTATATTTATTTTTTATTTCTTGTGAATGTAGGTTTTTTACCGAAAATCAAGCTCTATATTTTGCACATGTGAAAAAATAGAAGATTATTAAAAAAAATTGAAAAATATGAGTGCACCAAATATTGAAGTCTTTGATCCAACAAAATCTATAAAATTGAATTTTGATACATACAAAAAAATTTGTGTTATATGGTGTGCCTATGTTTGAATTGTAATTGGTTTGAATTTGAAACTTTATTGAAGAAAAAAAATCAATAAAAGACTATAAAACCAATTGGAAGCACTAGATATCTTATTACAAATATAAATTTGAAAAATTAGAATTTTATCCTTCATGGAAAAAAAGTTATGTGTTATACAGTGAGTGTCACTCCTTAAAAATGGTGTTTACTGAAAAAAACTAGTTTTCAAAGGAGATGGAAAAAGAAGTGCAATCTGATTCCAAAAAAATTGAAAAAAATATATTTAGAATCTATAGAAAAAATTTCACAAATCACTAGTTTTCATCATCTTCAAATTCCTCATAGTTTAGCTGCTATAGGTGTCTGAAAGTGAAGATTTAGTTATAAAAATTTAGCTTAGTGTCTAGTTTGGCCAAAAATAGTAAACCAGTATTGTGGGATCACCTTGACTTAAGGAGGACTAAGATTCCCTAGGTGGTATCTTAGTCCCAAGCCATGAAACTTGGGGCACATACACCAAAAAGGGGCCCAATTAAGATGCCTCAAAACCAGGGTCCCAAGACCTTTGGGGGACAAAGAAGCCCTCAGTGGCATTTTAATCTTGACCCAAAAATTAGGGACACATAGATGGATTCCTAAAATTATCATTTATACATTGGATAATGTTAGGATTAACCAAAACAATATGTAATTCATAGGGCTTGTTGACCCAAAATAGGACCAATTAAGCCATAATTGAGGATAAATAAAACAAGGTTGGCCCAAACAAGTGTGAAAATGAAAAGGAATGCATTTTACTACAGTACATTTAGCCCCCACTTTAGTGAGAGGATGAACTATCTTCAAACTCACACTAAACTAGCCAACCATGCAATCAAGAGGGGTTCAAATGTACAAACACTAGTAAGATAGGATGATAATAATCAAGAGGGTGGCCAAGCCCCCAGGGTCAAGATCCTATGGAAAACCAACATAGGAACAAAGGAAAACGCTTACAGATGTTATATGAAGCCATAAAAAGATCGCAAACATACACCATCAAAGATAAGAAAAAGGAAAAAGAAAAAGGAAAATTGCAATGGATCAAGCTTTGATTGGCCATCCAACGTAGTGGACCGGGTCTAGGCTATTTGTGCAAAAAGGTTTAAAAGTGGAACATGTTGTCCACTATGCAAAAAAAATGCATGCTCACAAGGGCTGGTGAAGCTAGGTGTCCACTGGGTGATCCCCATGGGACCATATCAAAGCCACACCTCCATGACTTTAATAAGGTACAAAAATGCATGCTCATAAGGGCTAGTGAAGCTAGGTGTTTAGTAGGTGAGCCCCAGGGGACCATATCAAAGCCATACCTCAATGAGGGTACAAAATAAAATGCATTCGCAAAAGGGTTAGTGAAGCTAGGTGTTCACTAGGTGAGCTCCAAGGGACCATATCAAATCCATACCTCCATGAATTTAATAAGGTACAAAAATGCATGCTCACAAGGGCTAGTGAAGCTAGGTGTTCACTAGGTGAGCCTCAGGAAGTCCATATCAAAGCCATACCTCCATGAATTTAATAAGGACAAGAGGAAAAATGCAACAAGAAAGAGGGATGTTCAAAGGGATTTTTCTTTGTTCATGTGAGGTCTTACTCTTAGGGGACATCGTTCCTAATGTCTCCAAGAGAGAACCAATCAAAGGATAATAGATTCACCACTTAAGGGATGTAGTGCATCACATCACCACTAAGGGGAATATAATATGCTAAGATAGATCACACTCTTGAAGGAAATTACTCCCAATGTCACCACAAAGAGGAAAACACATTGCGTGAAATAAGAAAATCACATTGAAGAACATGAAAAGGAAAAAAAATGCAAGTGAAATAATGCCAAAATAATGCCAATGTATGCCCCCAATTTAAAGAAATTGCTAACACCATGATGTGAGAAATTAATTTAAAGTAGAAAAAAGCTAAAAAATGATAAGAGGGTTTCCCTCCAAAACACATAAGGGATCTATGGATTTGGGGTCAATATTTGTCTTTGCTGTAATAATATTAGAGAGCTCAGAATTGTCGTCATTCCCCAAATACATATATAAATAGAAGAATGACATGAAGAGAGAAAAATCAAAGAAAAAGAAAGCCTTTTGTGTCAACATGGAAGAGACAGAAGGTGTTTCAATGCCTTCATCCCCAAAAGGAAAAAAAAAGAAAAAAAAGAAAAATGAAAGGCAAAGATAAAAGATCAAATAAAAGGAAAAAGTATACGAAATATAGAAGAATGAAGGTACAAATAGAGGAATGCACATAGAGATTAAAACATCAAACAAAACATCATGGGGGATCACATTACACAGATGCAAGAAAAAGAAAAAATAAAGAGAAAAGGAAAGAAAAATAAAAGATAAAAGACTAGTAAATTACATGTGATTCAACCATCCAATAGGTCATCCACATCCCAATCTTTTTCAGTATATGTAGAATGTAGATCACTAGCGAGAGGGACAACATCAAGTGTTGTACTAGGAGAATCAACAAGTTCAACACATGATGAACTGCTTGGTTTAAGAGGATCACCATGGTTGTCGTTTAAGCTCATGGATGAGGAAAATAACAAATTCAACTCATTATGCACTTCCCCATAGATTTTAGTTATTTCCTCATTGTTATACAAGTTAACCACAATAGGAGGATGAATGATAATATCCATAGAAGTTTTTGATCCTTGTTGTGTTGGAGATGTAGAATCTTTTGTTCTGGTAATGTAGGATGATCATCGTTTATTGGTTTTGTCAAGTTTGGATCATGATTTTCAATATTTTTCTCATCATTCATCTTTCGAACAATAGCACAACACTTATGCCTACACTCTCTAGCATTGTGATTTATTTTATTAAAGTTGTCAAGTTGTGTTTTTTGTAGAAGTGGGTTTTTCAACCATAGGTTCATTTTCTTCTTGTTAGGGAAGAACAAAAGAAACCATGGAAGGTTGTTCAACCACTTTCTTTTTTTCTTTTTAAATTTACTTAGGAGGAAGATTAGGACTTTTTTGGTTTTCTCTAAGTATCTTGTAGGAAATAGGTAAGGGATTTTTCATGGATGGGTCTTGGTTTGTTGGAGGTATTTTAGTTTTAGAATTGTTTTCTTTAGATGGCAAAGGTTCAAGCATGGGTGGAGGAAAGCTTTCAAGGGATAGCTCGGTTATGCATTTTTTTTTGAATTTTTGGTAAGATAAGAAAAGGAAGTCTTCACGAGGCCTTATAGGTTCCATAGGTTTAGGCCAAAAATAATCTAAGGAGTAATTTTGATCGGGGGGATATTTTTCAGTGAAAATTGAAGTGTCTCCAATACTCCTGATTTTAGCACCATCAAAAAGATCTCAGTGTCCTGATTCTAGCACAACTTGTACGGAGTGAAAAGGAGTTTGTTTGCTCAAGTTACAACTAGTCAAACTTTGGGTCAAACTGGTACCAAGGGTTGTCCAAAAGGTGAAAAAATGATCATCTCAAAAATTGACAGAAGTGGCATCAAGTTGAAGGGCTCGTCAAGATGATTCTGGCAACATTCGTTTCATCAAAATCTGACACCGTATGCTCGAGATATCGGTAGTCAAAGTTCAGTTGACTTGGTGGTACAGCTGGTGACAACAACATGATGTCAACATGTGGCATGGCAGTTGAATAGATGGTGACATGGAATTTTAGGTGATGTGGAAAAATCTCACAAAAAAATTCACGTACCATTCTTTATTTTTGAAAATAAAGTGTGGAGGCTTATTTTATCTCACAAAAAATCCATCGGATTTTGTGGGATCCCAAGAGGATTTGGTGGGATCGGATTGTGTGGGATTAGTGGATTTGGTGGGATTAAAACAAAATCTCATAAAAGAAAACAAATATTAACCCCTTTAATAAATGAATAAACTCAAATAGCCCGTGAATATAATAATACAAGGGATTTAAAAACAAATTCCAAATGTTTTATTAAGGAGTTGTTTAATGTTTTTATTTTTAATGGGGAAGTTATTGTTTTTATATAAACGGGTAGTGTTTTTTTGTAAGGCTTATAATTATAAAAGCTAAAGGAGGGGGGTTAAATTGTTATTTTATTTATTATGGTGGTTTTAACCCCATATGCAAAATTTATGTATAAAAGGGGGTTTAGGTGTGAGAGTTTTATTCATTGAGATTTTTGAAGGCTAGGTGATGCAAGAGAGGGATTTCTAAGGAGTTCTTTGAGCCACTCTTGTACGACGGAGTATTGTTATGCTACTGAAGTGCTAGAAGGAATGGTCTTGGTGCATTTGTAATTTTTTTTGGAGATTAATCAGATCGGTCTCACTCTATTGGAGCGGACCCGGAGACATAGTCACAATTGTGGCGAACTCCGTTATTAGATTGTTTGCACTTTTTCTCTCCTTCTCTCTCATGTTCTGATTTTCACCTTAAGTTTTAAGCCTTTAATGCATAAGTTCAATAATGTATGCATGAATTTGTAATTACTTTAAGTTGTAATTAAGCATTCAATTACGCAATTAGTCTAGATCCTATATAGATCAAATTTCCATGAGAAGAAAGTGGTCTAAAGCCACTATGGCTCACTATGAATATTTCATTTCCCACTAGAAACTTTAAGAACTTATGGACAACAAATGGGACTGC
Organism: Sequoia sempervirens; assembly: GCA_007258455.2. NCBI lineage: Eukaryota > Viridiplantae > Streptophyta > Pinopsida > Cupressales > Cupressaceae > Sequoia > Sequoia sempervirens. The sequence goes on from VDFB02340397.1 coordinate 8,284, forward strand.
ATTCATGGAGAGAAGCCATTTTCAACCTAACTTCACATGAAATTGGTCTGAATTAGATATGATAGAGAATGATACATTTGATTTCTTCATTCCTACTTGTAAAGGGAGTGTGATCGATCCCATCGTAGCATGAGCAAGACCATCAAGCATTTTAATCCATGCTTTCATTTTATCATATCTATCTTGAGTGAGTTCATACACATATAAGAGTTATTCTATGATCACATTCTCTCCACAGATGGGATCAATTAAAATCCTAGGAGTGGGCTTGTTATTGATTCTTCCAGCTATGTAAAGAGGATGATCAGGTGGATGTTTGATTGTTTCTTTTGAGGAGAAATTAATGTCAATGATTTGTTGTTTATGAGGCTCCATGTCAACCACTCCTATCATTGTATCATTAGGAATTTTTTCATTAGTATCCATAAGACTCTATTCATCATCATCCATAGGATTTTGTTCATGATTACTTATATTCTCATCATCTGTGTCAACATTCATCACATTAGGCATAGTTTCACTAGCCTTAAGAAATGAAATATTATGGTTTGGTAAAGATTTGGAATTTTTTATTGGGAGGAGCCACAAACTTATTACCTTTTTCATTTACACCTCCAATTTGGATATGATTAGAATTAATGAGTTCTTGTACAAGATGTTTAAGATTCTTGCAATGTTTTGTATCATGTCCCTTTTGTTGGTCATAAGAACAATAGGCATTGTGTCTAAATCTCAGAGGTAATATCTTGCTAGGGTGAAGGGGTTGGATGGGAAGTAAGGCAAGAATTTTTTGTTTAAGATTTGCATCTTAATGTTGTGGTGTGTGTCAAGTAAGGGAGTAAATTTACTTTGTGGATCCCCAAAGATATAAGGATTACTCTTTTTTATAGTGGCTACTTGGGTATCAACTAGCTGAGTAGGTTGAGAGGTGGAATTCAGTTGAAGGAAATTTTTATTTTGTCTTTTGAAAGGTTGGTAAGTGTTTTGGTTTGAAGCTTCAGACTTTTTCAGGATGGGTAGGGGTGGGTTTCGGTTCACTACTGGCTACAAAATTTTGATAGTCTCAAAGGATAGTGCATAAATGCATGAAGGAGGGGAATTTCAACATGGTGAGATTATCTTTGATCTTACTTTATAATTTTTCAATGAACATCTATTGAAGGTGGGAATCAGTAATCATCACACTAATTTTGGAATAAAGCAATTGGTAGTGTGAAATAAAGTCAGTGAATTTTTCACCCTCATTTTTCTTACATCTCATAAAATCAGGTAATGTCATTTTAGGAACCATGTACACTTGGAAATGGTTAATAAAGGCCTCAAAAAGTTCATTGAATGAATGAATTGAGTTATTCAGTAATACAGAAAACCAATCCAAGGCAATGTCTTTCAAGTATCAGGGAAAAAGTTTAACCAAAAGTTTGTCTTCAAGTCCATAAAGTCACTACACAAAGCAGTACAGGAATTAACATGATTAGAAGGATCTCCCTTTCCTCCATATTTCTCAAATCTAGGGATCACTATACCTTGTGGCACCAGAGTTATTAATATCTCCAAGGATAATGGGTTGCTCTTGACATAGTATGAAGGTGGACCATTTTTTTTTTATTTATGGTGGAAACTTGGCATTGAAAGGATGAAGTACTTTGTAAACGATGGTTAATGATAGGATCATTTCTTGTAGTGTGTGATGGATATGAATATGGTGGTGGTGTGTCTGTATTGGAAGGACCAGTGAAGGGATTTCTTATGGGAGGAGATATAAGATTGGATGTCACATAGGTATAAGGAGCACTAGGGGAAATGATTGAGGTAGGAAGGATGCTACTAGTTGGTTTCATTGTTGTGGTCATTTGAGGATTGGTATAAGTGGGAATTGAGGTTATGGTTGAAGAGGGAGGATTTTGAATACCTCCTTGGTTTTTCATATTGTTTGAAGCTTGTGCACCATTAGTGGTGGAAGGAAGATGCTTTCCAAATATTTGAGCTATGTTACACACAAATTCTAGTCCCTCATCATTTTCCATCATTCAGTGAAGGTTATCTATGGAAAAACCATCAAATTTGTAGGGTGTTCTATGGACTTCTCTTGCACTCTTAGGATCTTTCACCTAAAAGGAGAGAGATAAAACACTAAAATTGAGGTGGTTCACTCAAACTAAGGTATGCATGATGAAATTATGACTAAATGTAATGATATAGATGCAAAAAAGTGATAAAATTGATTGATTATTAATGCAAAACCAATGTAATGTGTTTTGTTTGAAAACACATTGTGATATGCAGAAAACACCTAGAAATAAATGCAAATTGTAACAAAAATGGAAGAAACTAAAAATGTGCACCTAAGATATTTATGGAGATTGGAAATGACTTTTGGAATGTTTCTGATCCTAATTTTTAGGCCTAGTGGGACTCATTCGCCATTTTTGGTGAATTAGTCCCAGATCTATGAAACTATTCCCGAACTTATTTTAGACAAATGGGCATCCAAAAATGTAGAAAACCAAAAATAGGCCTGGAAGTGGGACCCATTTTCCACCCATGGTGAATGAGTTCAATTTTCAATTTTTGAAGATTCAAAGGTGGAAATAGAAGCCTTCGATCTGCACTTTCTGCTTCTCTAGGTGTACGATTTTTAAATTGTCAGACTCAAGCCTAAAAGTGACTTTTTGTGGGTATTTTTCCTTGGTCAATAGGAAGGTGTTTTCAAAAACTTTACAACTTGATATTCAATTATTTCCAAGTCTTAAAAATGCCTAAATCTGCAAACACACAAGACAAGAGAGAGAAATATTGAATGTTAGGGCATGAGGGTTTGCCTTGGTCAAACCCCTTTGTAGGTAATTAAACCAAAATGATGAAAGAATGTAATGAAGCATGCAATAATGAAGGTAATATGTTTCCATGATGTTTGATCTTGAATTTTTGCAAAAATGGAGGAAGATTCTACCCTTGAATGTCTTTAGAATCTTTCTTGATGACTTAGAGTGATAAAACCCTACCTTGCTTGACTTGAGATGGAAGACAAATGATGAATGAGTTGTGAATGAGTTAAGAGGTTAAGAGATTATGAATTAGGGCTTAGAAGGTTGTATTTATGGGAAATTAGATCCTAATACCTATAAATTAGATCCCCAAGGATGACATGCAAAAATAATAAACTTAAATTTAAGTTTTTCCTACTCAAAGGTCAAAATTGGCCCAAATGAGACTCATTCGCTACCTTGGGTGAATTAGTCCACCTGGTAGGGACTCATTCACCACAGATGGTTAATTAGTCCTAGAGGGGTCCATTTTTCAGTTGGGTTGTTGGGAGATGAAAAAATATGGTTTTTATATTGATTTTGTTGGTTATTTCATCAAAATTTTCCTCAAGATGCACAATATGGGGTAATAGGGGCCTATTAATGATGATTTTAAGGTCAATTAGGGCTTGGGACACATAATTCAATGTGAAAGTGTGATTAAATACACTTTACAACACTAAAATGAGGTCCACATATCCTAGAAAGGCACAACATCTAATGTGAATGTGTAAAAAAAATTACAACAATAGATTAACATTAAGTTTATTTTACAAGCCTTCTAGATTAGTTTGATAATGTTGAATTAAGGGAAAATGGGTTCATTAATCTAGAAAAGCATGAAAGTCCTTTACAACACCATTACAAGACATCATTAAATGCATTTGAAAGGGTCCAAGACCTAGTGTGGATGTGAAAAACACCTCACAACACCAAATCAGGGCCTCATTAAGTCCAATTTATCATCAATTATTCCCCAAATCAAGCAAGTTTCCTTTTTTCTATGGTACAGGTATAATAGTGTTGGAAATTTTTTTAGTACTCATGCTATCTTGTAAATGAGCTAAGTCTTCATGCATTTTTATTATGTTTTCTTGAGGGATATGATCAAATTTTTTTTGAACACTTAGCACAACACTTGTAGGTGAGGTTGGCATAGAAAAAGAGGTGTCAAAGGTATGGTCCATACCTAGTGAACTAATTCGAACACCAGAAGTAAGAGAGCTTTGATAACCCAAGATCCACATTGAATGTTTTAGAATAGGATGCCATGAGTCTCACACTTCATCTAACCATAGTATTAGTATTAGGACACCAAGTACTATAGCTCATACAAGGAATACACAACGTAAAGTGCAATGAAAACAATATCCTATGCTTGCAATTACACTTGAAATGAAGGAAATTGAAATAATAGTACTTTTTGAAATTGAAATAGAAAACGAAAGGTAGCCCACAAAAACATAGAAAACCAATTTTAGATCTTGAAAAATGGAGATTCAAAGTCAACAGGGACTAAGTCAATGCTAGGAAGGGTGTCTTGGTCCTCCTAGTGAGATTTTGAAGTTCTAGGGACTAAAACAGACAACAAACAGTAGAGAGAGACTTCTAAGGAAAAAATACTAAGAGGGACTAAGATGCCAGGAAGGGTGTTTTAGTCCTAGCCTAGGTTTTTTGTAGAAAAACATGGAATTTTAGAATTTCAACAGTGTTTATAGATTTCCTATGCAAGATACTGATGTTCATAAATAGAAAAGTGTGTAAACAATTACAATAAAAAGTAACTAGGAATAAGCAATTGAATGCAATATGGAATGCAATTGTTTTCAATTTTGAATGCAATAAGAATGTTTGTAAATGCAATGAAGATGATGAAAAATGCACTTCTTAGTTTTTCAATGAGTTGAAATGATATAATAAAGTAAAGATGTAACCTATATGCACTTTCACTAATGCAAATATAAGAAACCCTAAATGAAATTTCACTAATGCAAGAAACACTACATGCACTTTCCCTAATGCAAGATGAAATGCAAGAATGAATGCAATCGATTCACCAAAATGATTGGTGAAAAAATGGATATATAAATATCACTCTTTCTCCAACCAATCACTCAATACTGTCCTAGGAGTCCCAATTGGATTAACTAGCAACCTCACAAGGTGAGTCAATTCACAATGAGGCGGACCTAGGAGGGGGCTTTTTCAGATTTAAGGGGTTCATCACCAAAAAAATGTTTGGAAAAGACAAATAAACACTCAACCTACAAACCCTAGTTATGCAAGCTAAATGAGAGATGTAAACTATGAAATTATGCAATAGGGAGATAGGGTATGTGTACCTGGGAATTATGGAGATGTTGTGAGGATATTGGAAATGTAAATAAGCTACCAAAAAGTGCTATGGAGGACTAAGACACCAAGAGTGGCGTATTAGTCTTGTTGCTATTTTTTAGGGAAGATGTGGAGTCTTTGGATGTTGAAACTAAATCTGAAGGAATCTCTAAAAAATATGCTTGGGAGGACTTAGACACCCAAGGTGGCATATTAGTCCCATTTGAATTTCTAAAAACTATGAATGTGATCCTGAGCTCTAGGGTCTGCACTTGCTTCTCTTCCGATCTTAGGTTCTAAGACTTCTAAATTTAGCTTGTAGGTGAGTTTTCGTGAAGATGAAAAATTTGTAATGAAACTTTGCAACTTTTACAACTTTTCACTTCAAATGATCTTCAAGACTTCAACCTAGATCTGCAATCACAAATTTGCAAGATGGGAAAAACTTGTTTTTTAGTGAATGGGGGTTTTCCTTGGTCAAAGCCCTTGTTGGTAATTAAACCTTGAAATGAAATATAAATAATGAAGTAAATGGTGAATGAACAACATGCAATGCTACAACTCATCAAACCCTTGTTTTAAAGTCTGCAAACTAGTGTGCAATGGATGCAATGGAAATGGATCTTGAACCAAAGTAATGATCTTGAATTGCTTTGCTTGAATCAAAACCCTACATCACAAATGTTAGCACATCAACACACATGATGTATAAAGCTCTTTGATATGTTGCTTGAATCTTGATAATGGCTCCAAATACTTGATAAAAATGCTCTTGTGAGCTCAATTGATATTATGAATGCTCTCAGAAAAAGAATTGGATTGAAATCGATGAATGAACTGTGTATTTATACTTATCTATGCTTAATATCCTAAAATTACATCACACCAAGTTGACATATGAATTCATTAAATAAAGGAGGCTAAATCCCTCTAGAATTTGAAATTAAATCCCGAAAATGACTCAAGAAGGACTAAGATGCCCTAGGTGGCATCTTCATCCCAAGCCATGAAATTTGGGGCATAGACACCAAAAGGGGGCCCAATTAAGATACCTCAAAATTAGGGTCCCGAGACCTTTGGGGGATAAGGACACCCTAGGTGGCATTTTAGTCTCGACCCAAAAATCAGGGACACACAAATGAAGTCATAAAATTATCATTTATGCATTGGAGAATGTTGAGATTAACGAAAAATAGATGTAATTCATAGGGCTTGTGGATGCAAAATAGGACCAATTAAGCCATAAATGAGGATAAATAAATCAAGGCAAGCCCAAACAAGTGTGAAAATGCAAGGGTACACATTTTACTACACTATAATTCCAAATTATGTTTGAGTGTTTTGTATAGTCTATGAGTAGTCTTTGGATCAAAGGAAGTGTGTACTTAAATGTTAACGATGTTTTACATAGGTTCAACCAACCTTGAGTGTTTACACTAATTTCAGATTTTATTTGGTGATTGTGGAAGTGTGGCATGGTGTATATGTATGATTTGGGTTGGAGTTAAGACATGATGTGGTCCACTTTCATTCCTTTCCACTGTGGTTTAATGCCGACCTAATTTTAATTTTCATCGTTGAGGTGCATAACAGACCTCGGGGAATGTTTTCAAGGTTGAAGAAAGTATAAATAAGTGGTGTGTTGATGGAGGATTGGAGTGTGTGGTGTATGATGTGAATTGTAGAGTTGTGAAGTGCAGTGCGGGATTTAATGAGTTAGACTATTGGAAACATTGAGAAAAAGGTCTATATAATATTTAGATAGGTTGTGAATATGTTGGTGATGTTGTGGTGTAATTTTTTGTTGCATTCACATGGATTTCTCACTATAACATTCTTCTTTCTTTTTTTCTATAATTTGGTAGTGAGCCCTTCTTTCTTTTGGGCCGTGAGCCCTTTGACAGTGAGTCTTTTGTATTTGGTGCTACAATTACTTTATATTGTGAGCTAATCCTCATCGTGGTTTTTCCCTTCTTAGGTTTTCCACATAAATCTGGTGTTCTATTGTGGATGGTGTTGATGTGATTCAATTTTTGTTATTTACTTTCATGCTAAATCATTCTAACTATTTAAAGGTTATTAAAGTTGATGTGGATCTGAATGTTAATGAGGGTTTTGATATTTTAATGTACAATTGATTCACCCCCCTCTTATTTTTCTTATGCATTATGAACCGAAGAAAAATAGAGTGGGGGGATGTGCCCACCTTATTCTCTTATTGCCACTTAATAGATTCCTAAGAGTCTTAATTGGATTGACTATCAACCTCATAAGGTGAGTCAATTCTCAACAAGGAAGACCTAGGAAGGGGTTCTTTAAGCTTTTAGGGCTAGGTTCACCACCAAGAAAATACTTGGAAAAGACAAGTAAGCATTCAACTCACAAAACCTAACAATGCAAGATAAATGATGAGTGAAAATGATGAAATTATGCAACAAGTTAGGATATGTGTACATGGGAAGTCTAGAAATGTAATGAGGATTTTGGAAATGCAAAGAAGCTATCAAAATATGTTATGGAGGACTAAGATTCCCTTACTGTCTTATTAGTCCCACTACTATTTTTTGAGGTAGATGCAAAATCTTCTGATGTTAGAACTGGATTTGGAAGAATCTCTTAAAAATACCCTTAGGAGGACTAAGATGCCCTAGGTGGAAACTTCTGTCCCATTTTGAATTTATGAAATCTTTGAATGTGATCCTAAGGCTTAATGTATGCACTTCCTTTGTGTCTGATCTTAGGTTCTAAAACTTCCAGATTTGGCTTGTAGGTGAGTTTTCGTGAAGATGACAACTTTACAACTGACAACTTTACAACTTTTCACTTCAAATGATCTTCAAGTCTTCAACCAAAATCTGAAATCACAAACACACAATAGGGGAAAAACTTGTTGATTTTTAGTAAATGGGGGTTTTCCTTGTCAAACCCCTTGTTGGTAATTAAACCTTGAAATGAAATAGAATAATGAAGGGAAATGATGAATGAACAACATCCAATGTTACAACTCACCAAACCCTTGTTATGAAATTTGCAAACTTGTGTGAAGTGGCTAGCTAGAATGTAGAACTTGAATCAAAGGAATGCTTGATAGATCTTGAATTGAATTGCTTGCTTGAATCAAAACCCTACATCACAAATGTTAGCTCAAAAACAAACATGATGTAATAATATCCTTGACATGATGCTTAAATCTTGATGATGGCCCCAAATGCTTGATGAATTGCTCTTGAATGATCTTGCAAACTCAATTATGCTATGATAAATGCTCTCACAAAAGACTTGGATGATAATGAATGAATGAACCTTGTATTTATACTTATCCATGCTCAATATCCTAAAATTACAATGAACCAAGCTGACATATGAATTCATTAATTAAAGGAGGCTAAATCCCATCATAATTTGAAATTAAATCCAAAAAGTACCTTAAGGGGGACTAAGATTCCCTAGATGGCGTCTTAGTCCTGATGCATGAAACTCGAGGCACAAACTCCAAAAGGGGCCCATTTAAGGCACACTTGAAATCAGGGTCCGAAGACCTTTAGGGGAGAAAGATCCCCTAGGTGGTGTCTTAGTCCTGACCCAAAAATCAAGGACACTCAAATAGAATCATTAAATTATCATTTCCCCTTTGATGTATGCCAAGATTGGCTAGAGAAAGACACACTTCATTAGGCTTGTATATGCAAAATAGGAGGTCAATTAAGACATAGGTAAGGATAAAAAAATCAAGGAGGGCCAAAGAAAGTGTGAAAATGCAAGGGTATGCATTTTACTACACTACACATTCAATAATTGGTATCAGTGAATGGTTCCTTGGAATAAATCTTAACCACTTGAGGTATATTTGAGATGGTGCATAAGAGAGATGATCTTCTATTTGAAGGATCAGATTATGCATTCTAGAAGAAAAGGATGGAATATTTTCTAGTATCCCTTGGATATGGAGTTTGAAATTCTATTGTGATTGGATACACCATGCCTAAAAATGGTTTGAGCATTGATGATGATATCAAGGCCTTTGAGAACAATGGGAAAGCAAGGTATGATCTTTTGAGTGATCCTTCTAATACTGAACTTGTGAAAGTTATGAATCTTAAAACTACTAAGGAGATCTAGAAAAATTGGAAAGTGTTTATGAAGGATTGATAACTTGGTCAAGCAAGTTAAGATGCAGGATATAATTTTTTTTTTGAAAATATGCAGATTTCAAGGGATGAAAACATTACAAGATACATGCAGAAATTGGATGAAGTTGTCAATTCCATCAGGGCGCTTGGTGGAAATCTTGAAGATGATGAGGTGGTCAAGAAGGTACTGAGAAATTTTCCTAAATCCTATAGTCATAAGGTTTATGCTATTGAGGAATTTTATAATCTAAATAATTACTCTAGAGATCGACTACTTGTCACTTCAACTGCTCTTGAATTAAGAGAGTTTGGTTCAAGTAATGCAAAAGTTTAGACTATTTTTAAGGCTAGGCAATTAAAAAAGACTAAAGAATCATATCAGAAGGATCTTGATGATGTCAAATAATTTTTTTTGAGGAGAATGAAAAAGGGTACTACAAATACAAAAATAAGTTTCCTTTCAATTTTTTTAGTTGTGGAAAGATAGGTCATTATTCTTCAAGATGTCCAAATAGAGCTTTAAATGACATGAATAAAGAAAAAAAGGGTAAACAATTAAGAAAAGTTATTATGTTAGAGAAGATGCTAGTATATTTGATTATGAATCCAACTATGGAGATGATAAGGATATTGAATTCTTGTTCATGGCTATAAAAGTTGAATCTAATTTTGCTAACTCTGAGAGATGTGTGAAGGAAAGTGCACTAGAAGTAAGTCATAATTTTATGGTGACTTATTTTCATGCTAGAGAAGAGAAGAACTATTGGATCATAGATAGTGGATGCTCAAATCATATGATTGGTGAAAAAAGTAAGTTTGTTAAAATTGATAAATATGAAGGAGGTCTACATAAGTCTAGTGATGATATATCTGCTAAAATATGTTGAAAAGGTTCTATCAGTTTTGATGGAAAGCATTATACAGATGGTGTTCTTTATGTTAAGGGTCTAAGACATAACCTCTTGAGTGTTGAAAAAATGTGTAGCAAAGACTATAATCTTATGTTTTAGGATGATGAATGTGAGATTAGAAAAGGATTCAAAACTATGGTTTTTTTTGGAAGAAGGATAGATGGAAATGTTTATAAACTTAAAGGTGCTAATGGTCATTGCTTTATAACTCAAATTAATGAAAGTTTTCTATGGCATAGAAGGATGTGTCACATCAATTTTGATAGCCTAGTGAAAATTAGTTTAGTTCAAGCTATGGGAGATCTGCCAAAGATTACGAATCCCATCAATTTTTTCTACAAGGAATATCAAATAGGGAAACAAGCAAGACGAGTCAAGGTAAAAAAAAAATCTACTACCATACTATTGGAGCTAGTGCATATAGGCCTTTGTGGTCCTACCAGAGTAAGAAGTCTTCAAGGTGATAGTATTTCATGCTATTGATTGATGATTATTCTATAATTACATGGGTTACTGGATCAGTGTAGGATCATGGGGGGTCCAAACTAGGACCTTAAGTGGCAATGAAAATTTAGAAAAATAGAGTTAGACAACTTGAAATAAAAATTTGAATAAGTTATTAACATAATTTGAAAAATTTGTAAGAAAAAAAATTGTAAAAAATTGAATGGAGTTTCTAAGATACTATTCCTTTTTTGGAAAAAGTAAATCTATTTGGTGAAAATTTGAAATTCCAATGCACTGGTACTAAATTTTTAGGAAAAAATAAAAAGCAAGTGTATGTCTGACCAACCTAAGAACAAGCAAAAAAAATATATTTTTCTAAAATTTTCAATATAAGTAGAGGACACATGCTTGGATGTTCCATGTTCTTTTTGTAATTTTTTTGCTAGCAAATAATTAGTTATGAGTTTTTTATTAATTTTTTTTTAAAATATTAAAATGTGTTTGTTTGACAACCATAACTTGGTCAAAAATTTATGAAATTCATTTTTTCTTTTCTTTTTATCCTATAGTATGGGAAGCATAGAATGTGACACATATTTCAGATTCAAAAAATGTGAAATCATTTAAGAATTGTAGATTTTTTCAATCAGCCTATCGATCAGGACTTTAGTCAAAAAGTATGTAGAAAATTAATAATAATAATCTATTTAATTCCAAATAAGGCATATATTATATTTTTGGAAAGATGAAAATTTTCTCAATAAACCCTTTTCATTTCATCAAATTTGGATAAAAAATTCATCAACCACCCTTTTGTTATATCGCCACTTTTTGGACCCCCATGATCATGCACTCACTCTGCTCTTCTGAGAGAAAAATAAGAAGCTATAGATAAGTTTAAAGAATTAAAAGTTATGGCTGAGAATGAAATGAATATGAAAATAAAGTGTCTTAGGTCTAATAGAGGCGGGCTTCACCTCAAATGAGTTTGACAGTTTTTTTGTGAGAATCCTGGAGTAAAAAGGTATTTATCTTCCCATAGGACTCTTCAATAGAATGGAGTGGTTGAAAGAAAGAATAGGATTGTTCAAGAAGCTACAAGAACAATGATGAAAGAGGAAAACCTACCCTATGTCTACTATAGAGAAGCAATTCATACTTCTATCTACATTCTTAACAGAGTCCAAGCAAGAGTAAATAAGACTCCCTATGAGATGTTGTATGAAAGGATTCCTACTTTCAAATCTTCAGAGTGTTTGGAAGAAAATTTTATTATTGTCAATCAAATATGAACCCTTTGTTAGATTTTTATAAATCAAACTATCTGTTGAAACATGGAAACCCTTTTCAGATGTGGGTGATCTATGTGAAAAGGGATCTCTAGAGTGAGTTGGTTCTCTGAATGATGAATTCTATCTAGGTGATCTTATTTGAAAAGGGATAGAAAATATGACTAAAATGTAAAACTTATCTAATATGATTCCAAAACTTAATGGTGACTTTGATATTCTACCCACAAATAGTCTTAAAAAAAAACAACGAATTCACAATCTCTCATGAACACCTAGTACATAATTGATTTGCACGAAGGTTTAGACTTAAACACAACATGCAACCTACATTAAATGAACTCTCTTTTTCGATCTAGTGTTGGATGAATCACAATCTTGAGCAATGTTATTTTGTGGCACAAGCTCCCTTGATGAGCTAGTAGCATTCAAGTTATATAGTTGGAACAGTTTTGGGTTAAAACATTTCCTTTGGCCTTGATAGTCATTCTGAAAGGTTGGCCTATTAGGCTGGTTTTGCTGATACGAGGATTGATAGGGCTTATGCTCTTGACCAAATTTCTTTTTAAGGCTCGCTAAATCATTTCCAAATGTCTTCAATATACTTTTTATTTCTTGAAACTCTTGGTTTTGGGCTGGAGCAACAATTTCTCGAGCTATGTTTTGATGAACTATTGCTAGAACAAGCAAGACAATAGCTAAAGGAGGTAGAGTGATAGGAATAGGTGACCGAATTTCAGGAAATAAGGGCATAGGAGGCTTGGGGATTATATCTCCAACTTGGATGAGATAATTCTTAGCTCTAATGACAATATCATAAGTGTTAGGGAGTGTGTGCCCACCCATAGATTGAGTCATGACTAAAATCTTGCTATTTAAGGATTTTAAGAAAAACAGAAAAGCATGAGTTAGTAAAGGCTTTACTATTGCAACGATTTTTTCCCAGGTTCTCTAAAATTGGTAGTTGAAATCAACCAAGTGTTTGTGTGACACCCTTTGAATCTTACTCAATAGTTCTAACAGGGACAGGTTATTTGACCTATCCTTGAACTAGTGATGTAATCCATTACCCAAATCATCCCATGTTGCGATGGAGTTTGGATGAAGGCCTCTAAACCACTGCAAAGCTTTCCCTTTAATTGACGCAACCAAAATCCTTAGTGCCACGTTCTCTTGAGTGATATTGTGAGCTGAGCATAAGGTGGCAATGAATCAGATGTGGTCAATCAATGTTGTGTAATCTTCCCCAGTAAAGTATGACAGACTTCTGAGGGTTGCAATTGGGATTTCGTCATGTTGAACAATATTCAACGGTTTGCCCCTGTTAAAAGGTGTAAACGAGTGGTGTCTTCACACTACCATTGGTGGTGCTTGTGCTATAGGAACAGGAACTCCTGATAATAAAACCAAAGATCTAAAAATGAAAGGTGTTGATTTCAACCTTGCAGGTGTTTTAAATAGTCTCTTTGTTGTTCTGCCTCTCTTTCATGGAGGGGAAAACTGTTGGTATTTGAAAGGTGTAGAACTTGATTTTTTTTATACTTTTCTCATGTGCAGGCTGCACTAAGTCTGCATGCTAAATCAAAAATAGAGTCACTAGGTATATTGAAATGAGCCTCCAAAAGGCTAAAAAAATTGCTGCATACACCAAACAACAACTTTAAAAGATAAAAACCTTCCCTAAAAATTATTTTTAGAGTCCCACCAAGCATTAAAAAATTTGTTGTCAATCAGATATGTACCCTTTGTTAGATTTGCAAAATATAAACTATCTATTGAAACATGGAAACCCTTTTCAGATGTGGGTGATCTATGTGAAAAGGGAATCTCCAGAGTGAGTTGGTTCTCTGAATGATGAATCCTATTCTAAGTGATCTTCTAGGAAAAGGGATAGAAAATATGACTGAAATGTAAAACTTATCTAATATGATTCCAAAACTCAATGGTGACTTTGATATTCTACCCACAAACATTCTTCATAAAACAACAATGAATTCACAATCTCTCATGAACACCTCGTACATAATTGATTTGCATGAAGGTTTAAAATTAAACACAACATGCAAACTGCATTAAATGAACTTTCTGTATCAATGATCTGCAATAATAGGACATGGAAATGATCTGTAAACAAAATCACAATGTAGACATCATACTAAAACTGCAAATAGAGATAGAAATTGGAAATAGGAATGTTGCTTTTATTGAACTGAAGGAGTATGCCAAAGTTTGAAATTCAGTACAAAATTTTACAAGCTCTCAGAATGTGTCTCAAATCAAGAAAAAATAATCTCAACTTAGGAAAAAAACTAATTTTCTTCAAGATATATCTTAAAACCCTAAACCGAGCTCAAGAAGAAAGCTCAAGGAAAAGCATCAAAAACTACCCAAAAATGTGGTACAAAAGTGGAAAAGTCACACTTTTTGCATGTGCATGCCCTAAGCCTCCTAAAAATAGGTGAAATCTACTTTAAAAATTAAAAAAACACTTAATCTCTTCACCATGAAGCTCAAATCCGACCAAGAGAAAAGTCAATCATCAATATGCTAAAAATAGCAAAGAAGTAATTTTTTTTATAAAGCATTATTTTATTCTTGCTTTAAAATGATTTGTAGATTTTAAATCTTCTCAATTTGACTATTTTTTTGCAATTAAAGATTTAGAATCTTTTGTAAAAATTATAACCTTATTTCTCCATTACAATTATATTTGATTTTCTCAAAATCATAAAACATTTATACAATCTCCATCACCATCCTAATTGATTTATTTAAAATCAATTGAAAATAAATGCCTAAGGCATGATCTTTAATCTAAGGCAATATTTCTCCAAGATTTTGATTGATTTCTTCAAAATCAATTGAAAACCTAAGGCATGAAAGTTTATTCTCCAAGCCAAAAGTATTTTCAACATTTACATTTAATTGATTTCTTTAAAATCAATTAAAAATAAACCAAGGGACTTGGGATTAAATCAAAACCTAACTTAAGAACCTAGGCATGAAGAAATTCGGCCTCATACAAAGTATTAAGTTACTCTTGATATACTTTGAACCATGGTAAACTCCAAGTTCGAATTAGGGCACAAGAAGAACAAAACTCCAATGCAAACCCTAAAATCACCATTTCACACTTTACCATTTTGAAAGAAAGCTCTATTGAGAGGAAAAATGTGCTGCCACCATGCTAGGCTTTCAGTTTTGAGACTCCATTCGAGCCTCCAATCCTTTGATTATGATCATGTTTGGCCTCCTATGCTCATGGTAAGTTTCGACTGCCATTTCTATTTTCTCCTTGGGTCTTTTGATGAAAGGAAAGGCCTCACAAGTTGTGGCTATATAACATATTTTTTGATGCATTTCACTCCATTTTCCTGTGCTTTTTTTCTTGTTCCTTCTTGGCTTCCATTATGAGAGCTCGGCCCTTGCATTTGGAAGCTTTGTGAGAGCTTGGTCACCATCTTGTTTGTTCTTCTACAAGAATGAATGGTAAGTTTTATAGCTCTTTTGTATCTATCTTGGTATTTTCTTGCGCTTTTGTTCATGTTCCTTCTTGGCTGCCATTATCAGAGCTCGACCCTTGCATTTGGAAGCTTTGTGAGAGCTTGGTCACCATCATGTTTGTTCTTCTACAAGAACAAATGGTAAGTTTTACTGCTCTTCTGTTTCTATCTTGGGATTTTCTTCTTAAAATAAAAGCTTATGAAAGCTTTATATTTTTCCAAAAGGTCAATTTCCATTTGTAAACCTATAGGCCATCAAACATACCATGCCATTTAGACTCTTGATATGAATTTTGTAAAGAATTTCTTGCACTGTAGTTGTTGTTTGCTTCAAGTATTTTAAGATTTGATGGAAAACTAAACTGGGCTTTTCTTCTTTTGTGAGATAGTGACCATTCTATGAGCCAAAAGCTCCCTCTAGGCTGCAACCATTCATGCACAAACTCAGAATTTTGAAACTTTTTGCGCTTGACCCATGATTAAATTTTACCTCTTTTGTAATTCTAAAACAGAAAATCAATGTGGATAAATTGTATTTTGAAGAAAAACTGTATACCTTTGATCTCTCCAAAGCTCGAGCTTGAGCTCGAGCTCGTCCCACCATGATATTTTACTTTCTCTTGTAGTTTCTATTGAAACCCCATAGTGGGTAAATGTTATTTTAGAGAAATATGCATTTGAATTAAAATTCACATGTGGGTATTATGTATTTCAAACAAAAACTACATTTTTGAATTAAAACCCAATGTGGGTACGCTGAAAATAGTGGTAAATATGCATTTTAATTAAAAACCCTCATGTTGGTATTTTTGAAAATTCAAGAAAATCTCTCAGTTTACTTGTAGCAACATTATACTTGTGGATTATAATTATTTTGAAATGAAAACCACATTTGATTGCACTTAGCATTTTGAGTTAATAACCCAACATGGGTAACCTGTTTTCCAAGAGGACAAAAACTCCTAATTTCTATGCATTAAACTTAGACTTAAATCTTCATGGGCTATAACTTCACTTGTATTTTACTTTGATTGAAACCCTAGCTCAAGGGTATTTGACTGTCATCATTTGTTCAAAGGGTTAAACCCTAACATTGGCATACTAAATAAGACATTGTATGGCATTTTCTTGAAACAACAAGGTTAAACATCCAAAAATCTACAAAAATATGAACATATTGTTCATGGATATTACTAAAAGTATCAAAAAATTAATGGAGCACATTTTCCTTTTAAAAAGCACCATCCTGCACATAAAAGTTGATTTGAATCTGTAGATTGTTTTCCTTCCCTAGTCTCTTCTACATTACTATGACTCTCATGGCACCTTATGTTGCTTCAGCTTACATCTTTTAAAGCTTCTTCATACTTGTTAATAATTGTTCATTCTAGAAATGAATTTTATTTGTTGTACCTTAATTCAAAATACATGTTAAATGAGGAAACAAACTTGGGTATGTGCAGGATCATCATGGATAAAACAAGCCCTTAAGTGGCAAAAAAATTAGAAAAATCAGAGTTAAGCAACCTGACATACAAATTTGAATAAGTTATCTATATTATTTCAAAAATATGTAAGAATAGAATCTGTAGCAAATTGAATGTAGTTTCTAAACTACTAGGTTTGTTTAAAGAAGTAAAATCTATTTGGTGAAAATTTGATATTTCAATGTAGTAGTACTTAAATTTCAAGGAAAAAATAAGAAGTAGGTGTCTTTTGACCACCCTAACCACAATAAAATAATAATATTTTTAATAATATAAGTAAAGGACTCATGTCCCGATGTGATGAATATTTTTTTGTAATTTTTTTCCAAGTAAATAATTAATTATGAATTTTTTATTAAAACTTTTAAAAAATATAAAAAATCGTATGTAGACCACCTTAACTTGTTCAAAACATCATGAAATTCAATTTTTCTTTTTTTAATCCTATAGTATGTGAAGCATAGAATGCGATGCATATTTTGGATTCAAAAAATGTGATACCATTTGAAAGTTATAGATGTTTTTCAATCAGTCTATCAATTAGGAATTTAGTCGTACTTTGAATAGAAAATGAATGATAATTACTTATTAAATTCAAAGTAAAGAATAATTTATATTGGTGGACAACTGAGAATCTCCTTGAAAAACCCTTTTCGTTTCATCAATTTTGGGTTAAAAAAAGTCATCAGCCACGTACCCATCATATTGCCACTTTTTGGCCCATCATGATCCTGCACATACCCACCTTCAAAAAATAGTGTAATCTTGGATTTTTTCCCTCCACTCTCAGCCAACATGAAATTGGTTGTCTTCATTGTATCACCTGCTTCTCTTTATCAAACATATTGGTCACTGTATTTTGTACCTCAAATAAGTTGCTCCTTCTATCACCTAAAGGATGATTGTACTACCCATGTGCACACACAACCAACAGAAAATGGTTGCATGTTAACAATAAAAACATGATGAAAGGAATCATTTGAAGAGAGAAAACAATATCAAGCCTTTAAATGTTGTCATCTTTTCCTCTTTTGAACTTTATGTAAAGATTTCCTTGGTGAGATATAAAACAAGAAATTCATAATTGTTTCTCACTTGTACTATTCATGTATTGATTAAATGATATCACTCTTCCCTATCTCGACACTCTTCATGCATTTTTATGTCCCATTAAGAAAAGTTTGTTCTATGCCTTTGTTCTCCTTTAAAGCATTTGAGATTGATATATCAACTTCATTTAATGCAACACTTGCACTCAAACATTAGTGAGTACTTGTAACTCACCTGATGCTTGTCATCTTCCATTATAACGAGAATATGAAGCTCTTTCACATGCTTCCATTATTGAATAGTGTCTTGTCAATTAGGCATTATGTATGCCTATTCACTATCACCATCATGAGTATGTATACTTGTTGTAACTTTACATAATATCATGAAACATGATGAATAAATTATACTCATGGAAGCAAAATGCAAATAGTATGGCAATATTTAAAACTTGCAAATATGAAAATGATGCATTTCAGTTGAATTGAGCTCATGAAATCTATTGTCCACCTATAGCTTTCAAAATAGTATGTTACTTGATTGTTATGAGTGAAGAATAGGCTTAATTGCTTAAATAACTAAAATTTTGTTTTACTCCTTCATGAATAGTTCAGATGAACATGATGATTGCATTACTTTAGTCAGCCCTAGGGTGTTGCCACAATAATGGGTTACACTTTTTGGGACATCCTGATTTTTGCCTGAAATCACATATTTTTAGAAAATACAATGATTTAAGACTTTAAAGGTTCCATTTAAGTGATTTTAATTAAAGAGGGATTGATCAAACCCCCTTAGATCAAACCTCCTTGTATAGAACCTTGTTATATTTAAACCATACCGATAATCAAGTCTCCTCTACACCTATCAAAATGCTGATATAAACCACTTTTGATTTACCATTTGGGTGATCAAATGAACTGATTTAAAGTTTATGTTTTGTAAGCATGCAACTCTTGTTATAAGCTTCCCAAAAAGTATAATTTTAAATATGTTTAATTTGATTATTATATTTATTTTTTTATTTCTTGTGAATGTAGGATTTTCAATTAACATCAAGTTCTTTATTTCACACATATGAAAAAATAGAAAAATAGAGAAAAAAATTCTAAAAAATGCATGTGCACTAGGTATTGATGTCCTTATTCCAACAACAAAAAAAAAAGTTAATTCAAATGAATACCAAAAAAGTTATGCGGGATGAAGTGCACCTCTGTCCAAATTATAATTACTTTGACTTGGAAAATTAATTAAAAAAATATATATGTAACAAAAAATTATGAAAAAATATCCATGCACTAGATATTGGTGCGAAAAAATTGTATTTTAAAAATTAGAATTGTATCCTATTTATAAAAAGAGTTATGCAGCCTAAAGTAAACATCACTTTTTAAAAATGTTGATTAGTAGAAAAAATAAGTTATTAAAAATTAAATAAAATGATTTACAATATATTTTTAATTTTTTTTTTTAAATATAATTAGAATCTACACAAAAGATCTAATAAATAACTAGTTTGATTCATTTGCAAATTCTTAATGGTTTAGCTGCTATAGGTGTACGAAAGTGAATATGTGGTGAAAAATCCTTATTTTAATGTCAAGTTTGGCCAAAAACTATAACCCATTATTGTGGGATCACCCCCCATCTGTAATGTTTAAGGGGAAGCATGCCGAGCTCTACCCTTGTGGGAGCCCATTTTACTCCACATGCTTTTATGTCTTCATAAGATGATCAACTTCATGATTTCTCCTATACTTGCACAAGGAAACAAACAATGTTAGCATAAAAAATATATGACGTGACACTCCATTTTTAGCTCTCGTTTTCATGCACTTCTCTTTTAGTTGATTCCATGCATTTTGAGGAGTGAATTATATTTCTGTTGGTAGAGCTTGTATTATAGTTCATATCACGAGCTCTTAATTGACCCCCCTTCTCAATCTTTTGTAGGTACAGTCAGGAATGGAAGTGGAATGGAGCAAGCTACAAATTATTGACTAAAGATCAAATACAAGCAATGACAGATATGTTCTATGTTATCTACTTCTTTCCTTTTACCTTCATTTGTAGAATTTACTTTCCACAATGAATAAAATCAACTAAAAACCACAGCTTGTGTGGATTCTTTAGTTTTTTTCTTTCATTTTCATTCTAAAAGAAATGCATCAAAAATGTAAATTTGTACCACCATTTGTATTCTTGCAATCAAATGGAACTTTGTAATGTGAATAGAATCATGAAATAAATGAAAGCAATTGATATGCTTAATCATTTGTATACTTAGTTTTGTACTCCATTTGATTTGTAAATCATTGAGTAGTACTTCTGAAACTCAACTTTCTCAAAAGAATTGCACAACTGGTACTTGATAAATATAGTGCAAACAACACTTAATGCACATGCAAAAATAATTGAACCTTCACTTTAAGATATAACAAAATTTAATTAGCTCCACCAATTGAGTTGTAGTGAAAAATTGGTAACATTTTAGTGATTTCCACTGAATGCTCAATCCAACTAAGCATTAGATCCATTTCCTTTTAAAACTCCATTAGGCATAGAGTCAAATCTTCTCCTTCATGAAACTCAAAAAATTGAGCAGCAACACTCCAAATAGCAGCAAAAAAAAAAAAACAATGCAAAAAGCAAAACTAACAGGCCCGAATGGCCAATAGAAACATGCACAACAATGCTTAGGGAAAAAAAAACCACTAAAAAGAAATGTGTGTGATGCACTTATTTTTAGCAACTACTCTAATTATTTACAAAAATTACTTATCTCAAAAGAAATGCTTGAGGTGGATCCCATTAATTGGGATATACAACACCTCTCTAGTCAATGTAGAAAGTTGGAAAGCGTTGTGCTCCTTGCACTCTATTATCACATAAGGCCCATCCCAAATTGTATCAAATTTGGAATGTCGTCTAGGTTTATTCTTGTATTCATTCCACTTAAAAACCAGATCACCAACAATGAAATCTTGTGGTCTTTCCCTCTTATCAAAAGAGCTCTTCATCTGGGCTTGATGTATTTCAAGCTGCCTCAATGCTTCTTTTTTGGTTTCTTCAAGCTCTATCAATTGTGGAATTCTTACTTCAAGAGGTTGTCCCTTTAGCAATTCCGGCTCTTTAACAAAGCTCAAAGTAGGTAATTCACTAGAAATAGGTAACTTAGCTTCTTTTCCATAAGCAAGTACATAAGGAGAACAACTAGTGGCCCTTTTAGGAGTCACCTTGTTAGCCCAAAGGGCTAACTTAATCCTTTCATGCCATGTCCGTTGATTGTCCTCAACTATCTTCTTGATTATCCAGATCAAATTCTTATTTGTAGATTCCACTTGACCATTACCCTGTGGATAATAGTTAGAAGATGTGTTCAAGTAAATGTTATTCTTGAATGACCAATTAGAAATCCTTAAACCGATAAAAGCTAAACCATTGTCAAAGATTATTGAAACTTGAGTATCAAATCTCGACACTAAGTCTTGATAGAAATTAAGTACAAAAGTCTCATTTTATTCCTTCAAAGCAACAACTTCAATCCACTTAGTGAAGTAATTTGTTGAAGTAATAATCCACTTATGACCTATCCTTGAAGGTGGGTTGATTGGCCCAATAAAGTCTAAACCCCACTTGGCAAAGGGGTGCTCCACTTGAATGGGATGTAAAGGCAGAGTTGCAAGCCTCAATTTTCCAGAAAATAAAGCACACTTTTCACACCTTCAGACCCAAGCAATATCATCTTTAAATAGATCTGGCCAATAATAACTAGCCCACATAATTTGCAGGGTTGTTCTTGTAGTAAAGTGGCCTCCTAAAGGCCCATCATAAAATTCTTCTAACAACTTGTCAACTTGATCAACTTGAATGCACCTTAATAAAACACCTTGAAAGTCTCTCCTATAAATAATTTCATCAATAATTACAAAAGGAATAGCATGTAATTTCTAATATCTTCTTTTTTCTCTATCTAAACCTTCAGGGCACTCACCAGTTTGTAAATAGTGCACCATTTACTGCACCTAGAAAGCAACATGAAGTAAAACAAAAACCTGATTGTCAATGTTTAGTACCATATCAACACTTTCAACTTCCTTTAAGCTGATGCTCGCTGTATTTTATGCAATTTGTTCACAAAAAATCTTGCCTCTGAAAATATTGGTTATTTTAATTTCAACATCAAACTCCAACACTTTGTTTATCCAACCAATACAATTATCATTAATTTCACAGTTAAGTAAGAAGTCCTTAATGATTGAATGAGCAACCAATAAATGAATTGTACTATTTGACAACATATTCCTAAATTTTTTGAGACTTCTCACAACAACAAAAACATGCTTCTCAAAAAAATAATACTTCACCTCATAATCATGTAATACCTAGCTAAAAAATGCTACAGGTTGCTCCAAGCCTTCATCATTTTGCTGGCACAACATAGCTGAAATAGTATCTACCCCTGCAAAGGCATAAAGAATGAAATATATGTCATAATTTGGATTAATGAGAGTAGGAACAACTGCAAGGGCTTATTTAATCTTCTCAAAGCTCCTCTTACCTTCTCTATTCCAACTGAAAGGTATATTCTTTTTCAACATAATAGTGAGAGGTTGCAGCAAAGCTACAATATTAGGTATAAATTTTCTCACAAAGTTTATTCTTCCAAGAAAGCTTTGCAAGCCTTTCTTGTGAGCTGGTAATGGTAACTCAAGAATAGCAGACTCTTTCAGAGTCTATGGAAATTCCTTGCTTTGAAATAATGTGTCTAAGGAGTTTACCTTCATCTATAGAAAAAATACACTTCTTCAGATTGAGAGACATTCTAAAATTTTTTCTCTAAATGATCAAGATGTTCATTAGCATTTCTAGAAAAAAAATTAATATCATCTAAATATACTAGTACAAAATTGTTCATGAGGTTGTGAAAGGCCATGTCCATCTCTCTCTGAAAAGTTGCTCCAGCGTTGGATAAGATGAAAGACATCTTTTTCTAGGCCATTGTGCCCCACTTAGTTGTAAATGTTGTTTTGAACTGATCCTCTTGTTTTACCAGAATGTAGTTATAACCTGAATACCCATCCAGAAAATAAAATATGTTAACTAGAAATTACCTACAAAATTTGCTGCATGGAAGGGAGTGGATAGTCATCTTCCAGAGACACTTTATTTAAATCTCAAAAATCAACACAAAATCTAATTTCCCCACTTTTCTTCCTAACTGGAACTAAGTTTGACACCCAAGAAGTATGCTTGATAGGAAAAATAATACCAATCTCGAGTAACTTATTCAACTCAGCCTTCATAAGGTGTTCTAATTTGGGATTAAGAGGCCTTTGCTTCTGCCTTACTAGTTTTTCATCAAGTTCTAGTTTGATACTATGTTGGGCTAGTTCTAGATCAAAACCTTTTAAATCCTTGTACTCCCAAGCAAAAACATCACTAAATTTTTGACATAACAGAATAAATGCTTGTTTTTCCTCTTTATTACATACCTTTACCAAATTGAGAAGTTTACCTTTGAAATTTTCAATTACCTCATAGTGTTCTTCTTTAATAGTCATGCTGCATTTATCTTTTCGTACCTAGTCATCTGAGTTGAAAACAGATTCCAAGGTCACCAAACCCTTTGGTAGCTTTTTTTTCCTTAACTGCACAATCTAGCTATCATACCGTTGCTGCCACTTTTGTTGGTTTCCATCTACAAACTTAGCTTCAACAATTACAAAACTCACAATTTGTTCATTGTTGTCAAAAACCTGCCAACTCATATTATTGTCAGGTACAAAAGGTCTGACTACAATTTTTACATATTGACGTGACTCAACTTTGTGAATCTCATTTGGAATATCAAATTGGGCTCCTATGGTAGCAAGCCTATCAACATGCTTATTTTCATTTCTAGGAACTAAAATGATATTAAAAGCATCAAAATCTTCCATTAAATCCCACACACAATGTTTATATTTCTTAAGCAAGTCATTTTTTGCAGCATTCAAATTTCTGACCTGATTTACTATTAACTCTGAATCACCATAAACTTGTAAGCATTTGATACCTCTCTTTTGCGCCCATTCTAGGCCATGCACTAGTGCTTCATATTCAACTGTATTATTTGTACAACTAAAATAAAACTTGAAAGTTGAATAATACTTGTTTTTATCTGGTGAAATTAGCATGGCTCTGCCACCAACACCTACACTTCTCCTTGAGGCATCAAAATAAAGCTTCCAAAGCTCATTTTCTATCTTTGCAAGTTGTCCTTCTGCTTTAAACAACATAGGAATATTAGATTTAGGTTCACAAATCATATAAAATCCTAATCCTATCTCATCTGTGTGTTGAAAAGGATCAAGCTCATGATCTTTGGCTACCCATTCATCTAGATTCATATTTTCTATAGGGGTGTTGCAGTCTAAGGTCATGGTTTGTTCCTCTAGTACATGGGTGACATAGAGGTTAGCGTTTATAGGATTCCGAGAATATGGTTAGATATGGTCTTTGGCTAGATGCTTAGACTTTATGGTCACTTTTGTACCATACCATGTTCTAAAAAACAAATGAGACCAATCAGAGGAAAAAAACCCACCCAGCTTGGCTGTAAAATCCCTCGAGAGGAAAATGGCAAAGTGGGGTGGAAAATCAATAACATGTATATCCTGATGGATCGCAAAATTTGGGGATGCATGCAAAGGGCTAATTTTTTTACTATACCAATAGTTTTAACAGCATATCCATCCAACTAAACTACGCCCTTTTAGGGATTAGGCTCGTAAACAAGACCTAGCTTATTGGCTAAACTCTTAGGCATAACTGAGCTACTTGCACCAGAATAAACCATACATTATGTACTATCTTATTGCCAATAATCAGACTTAAGTAAAATGGGGGAGGATTTACCTATTTAGTTTTTTGCTCATTCTTAACCTCTAGATCATTTGCAAGCACAACTTTTGTACCTCCTTGATTAGCATCATCAGAAATGGAAAGCTCAGCTAAAGCATCTTGTAGAAAAATTTTCTAACCTAGGATGTGCAAAGCATCTAATACTGACATGCTAACAGTAGCTTTTTTGAGATGTTCAACAATATTAAAAGTAGGAGTTACCTTTTGTTGGTTTTTTGTAATAGAAGCATCATTTTGCTTTTGCAAAGGTTGAAAATGTGTCCTTGACTATTCTTTACTAGGTATCTCTTGGCCTCTATGTATAATTTGCACCTTAGATTGCATTGCAACATTAATATTTGATGGAGGAATGGGTTGCTTGTCCTTTGTAAGCCGCTGTTGTGAATTTCTAGATTGCTGCCCCAAATCCATGGCTCTCTTTTTCGATCTAGTGTTGGCTGAAGCAGGAGAATTTTGTTGATCCTAGTCGTTCATGCCACAAAATTCAAAACTTTTCTAGTTTGGTATAGCAACTACGAAGCTTTCGTGCTATTCTTTATTCTGGCCTAGAATATTCTTTGAACCAACATAGCTATTTTGGACCATTAAGGACTAATTTCTCTTGTCGTTCACACATGCTGATTGGTTATGGAACTGCATGGATAACAACAATCGCAATCCTAAGCAATGTTATTTTGTGGCACAAGATCCTTTAATAAGCTAGCAGCATTTGGGATATATGGTTGGAACAGTTTTGGGTTAAAACTTTTCCTTTGGCCTTGATAGTCATTCTGAAAGGTTGGCCTATTAGGCTGGTTTTGCTAATACGGGGATTGATAGGGCTTACACTCTTGACCAACTTGCTTTTTAAGGCTCACTAAATCATTTACAAAGGTATTTAGTATACTTTTTATTTCTTGAAACTCTTGGTTTTTGGCTAGAGCAACAATTTCTCAGGCTGTGTTTTGATGACCTATTGTTGGAACAGGTGAGACAACAGCTAAAGGAGGTAGAGTGATAGGAATAGGTGACTAAATTTTAGGAAATAAGGGCATAGGAGGCCTGGGGATTATATCTCTAGCTTGTATGAGACAATTCTTAGCTCTAATGACAATATCATAAGCGTTAGGGAGTGTGTGCCCACCCATAGATTGAGTCATGATTGAAATCTTGCTATTGAGAGGAAAAATGTTCCACCACCATTCTAGGGTTTCAGTTCTGAGACTCCATTCGAGCCTCCAATCCTTTGATTTTGATTGTGCTTGGCCTCCTTTGCTCATGGTAAGTTTCGACTGCCATTTCTATTTTCTCCTTTGGTCTTTTGATGAAAGGAAAGGCCTCACAGGCGTGGCTATAACATATTTTCTGATATATTTCACTCCATTTTCATGTGCTTTTGTTCCTGTTCCTTCTTGGCCACCATTATGAGAGCTCGACCCTTGCATTTGGAAGCTTTGTGAGAGCTTGGTTGCCATCCTGTTTGTTCTTCTATAAGAACAAATGGTAAGTTTTATTGTTCTTTTGTATTTATCTTGGAATTTTCTTCTTAAAATAAAAGCTTATGAAAGCTTTATATTTTTGCAAAAGGTCCATTTCCATTTGTAAACCTACAGGTCGCACCATGTAGACTCTTGATATGAATTTTGAAAAGAATTTCTTGCACTTTAGTTGTTGTTTGCTTCAATAATTTTAAGATTTGATGGAAAACTAAAATGGGATTTTCCTCTTCTATGAAATGGTGACCATTCTATGAGCCAAAAGCTCCCTCCAAGCTGTGACCATTCATGCACAAACTCAAAATTTTAAAACTTTATGGGCTCGACCCATGATTACATTTTACCTCTTTTTTAATTCTGAAACAAAAACTCAATGTGGGTAAATTGTATTTTGAAGAAAAAATGTATACCTTTGATCTCTCCAAAGTTCGAGCTCGACCCACCATGATATTTTACTTGCTCTTGTAGTTTTTGTCGAAACCCCATAGTGGGTAAATGTTATTTTAGAGAAATATGCATTTGAATTAAAATTCTCATGTAGGTATTCTGTATTTCAAACACAAACTCCATTTTTGAATTAAAACCCAATGTGGGTATGCTAAAAATAGTGGTAAATATGCATTGTAACTAAAAACCATCATGTGGGTATTATGGAAAATGCAAGAAAATCTCTCAGTTAACATGTAGCAACATTGTACTTGTGGATTATAATTATTCTGAAATGAAAACCACATTTTATTGCACTTAGCATTTTGAGTTGTTAACCCAACATGGGTAGCCCGTTTTCCAAGAGGACAAAAACTCCTAATTTTTGTGCATTAAACTTAGACTTAAGTCTTCATGGGTTGTAGCTTCACTTGTATTTCTAGTTTACTGTATTTTCCTTTGATTGAAACCCTAGCTCAAGGGTATTTGACTGACATCATTTGTTCATAGGGTTAAACCCTCACACTGACATACTAAATAAGACATTGTATTGTATCTGCTTGAAACAACAAGGTTAAACATCCAAAAATATGCAAAAATATGACTGTATTCTTCATGGGTATTACTGAAAGTCTCAAAATATTATATAGAGTAAATTTTCCTTTTATAAAACACCATCTTCCACACAAAAAATCATTTGAATCTACAGATTGTTTTCCTGCCCTATTCTCTTCTACATTACTGTGACTCTCATGGCACCTTATGTTGCTTCAACTTACATATTTTAAAGCTTCTTCATAGTTGTTAATCATTGTACATTTTGGAAATGACTTTTATTTGTTGTACCTTAATTAAAAATACATGTTAAATGAGGAAACAAACCTTCAAAAAAAATTGTACTCTTGGATTGTTTCTCTCCACTCTTTGCCAACATGAAATTGGCTATCTTCATTGTATCATTTGCTTCTCTTTATCAAACATACTAGTCACTGTATTTTGTACCTCAAATAAGTTGCTCCTTCTATCACCTAAAGGATGACTGTACTACCCATGTGCACACACAACAAACAAAAAATGGTTGCATGGAAGCAATAAAAACATGATGAAAGGCATCATTTGAAGAGAGAAAACAATATCAAGCCTTTAAATGTTGTCCTCTTTTCCTCTTTTGAACTTTATGTAAAGATTTCCTTGGTGAGACATAAAACAAGAAATACAAAATTGTTTCTCACTTGTATTGTTCATGTATTGATTAGATGATATCACTCTTCCCTATCTCGACACTCTTCATGAATTTTTATGCCCCATTAAGAAAAGGTTGTTCTATGCATTTGTTCTCCTTTAAAGCATTCAAGATTGATATATCAATTTCATTTAATGCAACACTTTCACTCAAACATTAGTGAGTACCTGTAACTCAGTTGATGCTTGTCATCTTCCATTCTAATGAGAATATGAAGCTCTTTCACATGTTTCCATTATTGAATAGGGTATGTGCAGGATCATGATGGGCCAAAAAGTGGCAATATGATGGGTATGTGGATGATGACTTTTTTTTACCCAAAATTGATGAAATGAAAAGGTTTTTTAAAGGAGATTCTCAGCTTTCCACCAATATAAACTATACTTTACTTTGAATTTAATAAATAATTAGTATTCATTTTCTATTTGAATTACGACTAAAGTCCTGATTGATAGGCTGATTGAAAAAGATCTATATCTTTCAAATGGTATCACATTTTTTGAATCCAAAACATGTGTCACATTCTATGCTTCACATACTATAATATTAAAAAAAAAAAGAATTTCATGAAGTTTTGACCAAGTTAAGATGGTCAGACATATGAGTTTTTATATTTTAAAAGTTGTAATAAAGAATTCATAATTAATTATTTACTTGGAAAAAATTACAACAAAATATGCATCACATCGGGATATGAGTCCTCTACTTATATCTAAAATTTTATAAATGTTTTTTTATCATTTTATTGTGGTTAGGGTGGTCAGACAAACACCTACTTCTTATTTTTTCCCTAAAATTTAAGTACTACTGCATTGAAATTTCAAATTTTGACCAAATAGATTTTGTTTTTAAATAAACCTAGTATTTTAGAAACTAAATTCAATTTTCTACTATAAATTCTATTCTTACATATTTTTGAATTAATATAGATAAATTATTCAATTTTTTACACCAAGATGCCTAACACCATTTTTTTTGAATTTTTTGCCACTTAAGGGCCTGTTTTTTCCATGATGATCCTACACATACCCAATAGTGTCTTGTCAATGAGGCATTATGTATGCTTGTTCACTATCACCATCATGAGAATGTATACTTGTTGTAACTTTACATAATATCATGAAACATGATGAATAAATAATACTCATGGCAGCAAAATGCAAACAATATGGCAATATTTAAAACTTACAAATATGAAATTGATGCATTTCAGTTGAATTGATTGAGCTCATCAAATCTATTATCCACCTATAGCTTTCAAAATAGTATGTTACTTGATTGTAATGAGTGAACAGTAGGCTTAATTGCTTAAATAATTAATTTTTTTTTTTACTCTTTCATGAATAGTTCAAATGAACATGATGATTGCATTCCTTCACTCAGCCCCATATGTAATGTTTAAGGGGCAACATGTCAATCTCTACACTTGTGGGAGCCCATTTTACTCAACATGCTTTTATGTCTTCATAAGATGATTAGCTTCATGATTTCTCCTATACCTGCACAAGGTAACAAAAAATGTTAGCATAAAAAATATATGATGTGACACTCCATTTTCAACTCTCGTTTTCATGCACTTCACTTTTAGTTGATTCCATGAATTTTGAGGAGTGAATTATATTTCTTTTGGTAGAGCTTGTAGTATAGTTCATATCCCAAGCTCTTAGTTGACCCCCCTTCTCAATCTTTTGCAGGTACAGTTAGGAACGAAAGAAAAATGGAGCAAGCTAAAAACCATCAACTGAAGATCAAATACATGCAATGATATATATGTTCTATGTTATCTACTTCTTTTCTTTTACATTCAGTTTTAGAGTTTACTTTCTGCAATGAATAGAATCAACTAAAAACCACGGCTTGTGTGGATTCTTCAATTTTCCTCTTTCATTTTCATTATGAAAGAAATGCATCAAAAATTCAAATTTGTACCACCATTTGTATTCTTGCAATCAAATGAAACTTTGTAATGTGAATATCATCATGAAATAAATGAAAGCAATTGATATGCTTAATCATTTGTATACTCAGTTTCGTACTCCATTTGATTTGTAAAGCAACAAGTAATACTTCTGAAACTCATCTTTCTTAAAAAAATTTGCACAACTGGTACTTGATAAATATAGTGCAAACAACACTTAATGCACATGAAAAAATTACTGAACCTTCACTTTAAGATATATCAAAATTTAATCAACTCCACCAATTGAGTTGTAGTGAAAAATTGGTAATAGTTATAGCAAAATAGATGAAGAGATCCTAGGAAAGTTTAATACAATATTTGATGAAGGTATCTTCCTTGGATGTTCTACAAGAAACCAAGCTTACTGGTGCTACAATAAAATATTGAAGAAGATTGTTGAGAGTGCAAGTGTCAAAGTGGATGAGGACTTACAAAATAATTTTGTGGTGATAGATGGATATGAATCAGATGAGTCCTCTTATAAAGAAAATGATAGAGGTGAAGGTAAGGAAAAAGTTCAAGTATAGATTGAAGAGGAAGAATCTTTGAAAAGGATCCCTAAGACTCATAAATATGTGTATAAGAATCATTTTGAAGATGAGATCATTGGTGACAAAAGAAAAGGTGTGTTGACAAGGAGAAAAGTTACTATGGTTGAAGAACAAGTAAACCTATGTTTACTCTCTAAAGTTGAACCTAAAATAGTGATTGAAACATGAAAAGATGAGTATTGAATCAAGGCCATGAAAGAAGAACTACTACAAATTGAGAAGAATTAGACTTGGGAACTTGTCCTACGACTAGCAAACAAGAATGTTAATGGAACTAAGTGGATACTCCATAAAAAATTGAATGAGAATTGATAAATAGTAAGAAAAAAGGCAAGACTTGTGTGTAAGGGCTACTCACAAGTAGAAGGAATAGATTTTCAGGATACATTTTCTTTGATGGAAAGAACATAAGCTATTAGGATGATTTTGGATTTTGCAGTGCATAAGGATTTCAGATTTTATCAAATAGATGTGATTTCTAATTTCTTGAATGGTGAGTTGGAAGATGAAGTATACATTGAACAACTAGAAGGATTTCAGTTATCAAAAAAACTGGATATGGTGTGCAGATTGAAAAAAGCATTATATGGACTAAAGTAAGCTCCTAGAGCTTGGCATGCAAGGATAGATAGGTACTTGATATAACACAGATTTAATAAAGGTACTGCAGATAGTAATCTCTATTTCAAAGTTGAAAAGCATCAAATCTTGATTTGTGGTTTTGTATGTTGATGATATAATTTTTGGATGAAATGAAGCTATGTGTAAGAAATTTATAGAAGAAATGCACAAAGAGTTTGAGATGTCTATGTTTGGCAAGATGAATTTCTTCCTTGGTCTGCAAATCAATTAGATAGAGAAATGAATATTCATTTCACAATTAGATTATGTCAAGGAAATGGTGAAGAAGTTTGGAATGGAAGATTCTAAATCAATATGTACGAGGCTATGGTGACTAGTTGCAAGCTAGATAAGGATGATGAATCTCCTAAGGTTGATCAGAGCAAGCATATATCAATGATTGAAGGATTGCTATACATAAATACTACTAGACTAGATATCATGCATGTATTTTATCTTGTGGATAGATTTCAAGAAGATCCTAGAGAGTCACATTTTATAGAAGTGAAGAGGATAATCAGATACTTGAAGGGCACTCCAGAACATGGTTTAGGGTATTCAAACGATACTAAATTTTCTCTGAGTGCTTATATAGATGAAAATTTGGTAGGATGTGATAGGAAAAGTACAAGTGGTGGTACATTCTTTCTTGGATGCATATTAGTGCCTTGGCTAAGAAAGAAGCAAGTTTCAGTATCTTTATCTACTTTAGAGGTAGAATATATTGTAGTAGCATCTTGCTACACATAGATGTTGTGGATGAGGAAAATCTTGAAGGATATCAGAGTTGTATATGATGAACCAATTTCTATATTTTGTGATAATACAAGTTCTATTAACATTTCAAAGAATCTAGTGATGCACTCAAGGACAAAACATATCTCAATTCAGTATCACTTTTTGAGAGAGAAAGTTGTAGAGAATGAGGTGAAGGTTGAGTATATTCCTACAAATGATTAGGTTCTTGATATATTCACTAAGGTTCTTCCTAAGGATAATTTTGAGTATCTTCAGGAGAAGTTAGGGGTTATTACCCCTCCTTTGAAATAAATTCATAAGGATATACACTAGTCTAGATAGTCAATTTCAAGATTCATTCTTTAATTGGGACTGATGTTGGAGGTTGTTGCTCAAGGGGAGTAGGTAGTGGCATTGTTGGTTGTTGTAGTCAGGGAGAGTAAGTGTTGAATAAGTATATGACAATTATAATTTGAATTAAATCTCTAGAAAGGGTTGGTCCCCCTAGTACACCACCTAAAACTAACCTACTTGTAACTATTGCAAGCAAAAGAGTAGAAAATAACACAAAATGATCTCTAAAGCATAAAATGAGGGTGATACACTAGATGTTTTATAAATTCTTCTTATCTAAAGAATTTTTTATGATATTTTGTATTTAATATTTTTAAACTTCCCAACCATCATAATATTTTTTTTTTCCAATTAAACATTAATAATACAATAAGTTATACCAATAAATTAATATTAAAAAAAATATTAAAAAATTATAATCATATTATTTAATTAATCATATATCTAAATTATTTATTTAGTTTATCTCCTTAATATTTAAAACTTAAAAAATACTATTTATTTTAAATACCATTAATTTATAAATTTAAAATCTCACTACAGTCTTTAAGAAAAAGGTTCCATACATTTAATAAAAATAGATAATTCCTACTTACTCAAAGGAGTTCCTTATATGAGAAAACAATGTTCTTTGTGAAATAAATGGTTGAGAGTTGAGGAGAAGAAATACAAGACAATTGGAAATATCTCATCCATTCATCGCTTCTTGCCATTTTCAATGTCACTATTTTTTGCCCTTTAATTCTGGTGCACTTTTTTTCCCATTTTATTTCATTTACATTTGTTACCACCATGACATCTATAGGAAATAATATTAACCACCTTGGTCAAAGGTTGCTTGAGAATCCACGTGTCTTCCATAAAAAAATAGTTGTTTGTGATCAAGTGGGGAAACATCTTTTAAATGGATGTTGGGACTAATTGATTGAAATTAATTTTGTAGAGGAGGCCTCATTAATGGGAGTTTGTCTCTAACTTGATTTTTCCCTTTCATTTTGAAATGAAGGAAAAATATGTTCACCAAAATGAAACAAAATGATGAGCTAAGTTTTACTCTATTTCATTCAATATGTAATAAATAATGTGCAAATGAGTAATAGATATTAAACCTAATTGATATAGCAATCAAAATGAATGTTTTAAGAGGGTCAAATGTTGTGTACTTGTTGCGAAAAGTGATTTTTCAAGTCTCACTGAGGACTCATTCACCTAGTGGTGAATGGGTCCTAGCTAGGGTTTTTGAAAATGCTTTATGGGTTTTGTTCTCCAACATTTGCACTCTTAGATCCTAGTCAAAGACTATCGGAAACCCACAAAAAAAAATTGTAGCTTAGTTTCTGTGATCTTGAAAGAAAGGTGACAACTTTGAAAACTTTGAGAACTTTTGCTTTTTAACTGATCTTCAACCTAAAACCTACAATCACACATCAAAGCAAAAGAAAAATGTTGCTTTGTAGGGAATAGGGGTTTTCCTTGGTAAAACCCTATTTTAGTAATTAAACCTTGAAATGAAACAATTCATTAAGGAGTAATGAATGAATAAAATGTAATGTCACAACTCACCAAACCTTGTTTGAAACATTGGATTGTAAATCTGAAATTAGTATGAAATGGCCTCAATGAGTGTAGATCTTGATCATGAACTTGACAAAAGATTTAATGTCTTTGAACACTTGAACTTGATTATCAATGCTACATCATCACATTAGATCAACAACATTCATGAATTTGACATGGTTATTGATATCTTGAGTGTTGCAATATTCCTTCAATAATCTACCCTTGAATGCCTTAGAAATGCTCTTGAATTCTCTATAATCCTCTTGTGAAAGTACTCTTGATTTCTTATGAAAATCTAGTTATGAAACATAGTGAAATAACCTTATATATTTATACTTATCTTACTCTTAATTATTGAAATTTAAATATCACAAGATGACATGAGATTTAGGATTTGAAATCATTAAAATAACACCAAAGACATATTCCAAGTGATGGTCCTAGGGTTAACTGAGGACCCATTTTACATGTGGTGAATGTGTCCTAGCACACTTAACTAGAACACACTTTGGGGGATGTTAAATGTTATGTAAAATTAGGGTCCTAGGACCTAGTGATGACCCATTTTCCAAGTGGTGAATGGGTCCTAGGTCACTAACCTAGGACACACACCTTATAAAATTAAGTGTTGTGTAATATCATTTATGAATGTTGGGTTTTATCCCTTAGAATGTGTAACAAAATAGGCTTGGATTTAAATTAAAGGGGTCAAATAACCTCAAATTTTCCTCAATTAATTAATAAATCCCTAGATTAGTGTGAAAGTGTAAATATACACTTTACAACACTCTAAATAAGGCACCATTAAGTCCATTTTATTAAGAAGGGTCCTAAAATTAATGTGAATGTGTGAAACACATTACAACACTAAATCAAGGCATAATTGAGCTAATTTTAATATTAATTATTCCCAAATTAAGTGTGAAAAAGGGATAATTTTTTTGACACTAAATTTAGCCCCCACTTTAGTGAGAGTTTGACCCCATGTCAAACTTGCACTAAAGTCGACATTCAAGACACTCATGTATGTAGAAATGACAAA
Organism: Sequoia sempervirens; assembly: GCA_007258455.2. Classification (NCBI taxonomy): domain Eukaryota; kingdom Viridiplantae; phylum Streptophyta; class Pinopsida; order Cupressales; family Cupressaceae; genus Sequoia; species Sequoia sempervirens. The sequence goes on from VDFB02340397.1 coordinate 43,118, forward strand.
GATACATAATAATAAACTATTTAAGACCAAGAATATCAAGCCTAGATAGTCTAGTGTGATGTGCAACATATCTAAACTATTGGTTTTGTGATCACTCTAGGGTAATGGAACCTCAGGCCGTCCACTAGGTGAGTATCCCATAAAATAGAAAGGAAGATGGATTAGTGAGAAAGCCATGCCTTCTTGTCAGCTCTCACTATACTTACCATACCAAAGCTATTCCTCTGATAACTCTGATAAGGTTCCACTCACATTATTTTTTTGTGTTTAACAAGATGTGTTATGATAAGCACCTATGCATATGTGACAAGGCTCCATAGGAAAGAAAAGTGTGTTATGCTAGGTGGCCTTGAATTAGGGTTTTGAGCTTCATAAGGTTGGAAAGTTTTGTTATGCCAAACAATTATGAACATTGATGCTAGTGAAAGTTTTTGTTCAAAGTGTTTTTTCTTCATTCTTGTAAGGTCTTCTTCTTAGGGATCATCATGCTTAATGTCTCCAAGAGAGGAAAAGTCAAGAGTAATAGATTGAAACTTAGGGGATGCCTCTTGCATCACATCAAACCACTGAGAGAAATTTTTACACTAAAAAATATCACTCTTGGAGGAAATCAAACCCAATGACATGAACAAGAAAATGACGCATCACAAGAAAAAAGAAAATCACGCCATGAAACAATTAAAATGTCAAAAGATATAATTGATGTATGCCCCTTTGGAGTAGTTGCTAACACCATTGTTGTGAGAAATTTCTCTAAAGTAGCCAATGTTTACTCCTAAGACATGAGAGATTTCCTTCGAAAACCCTATGCCAAGTCATATGTTTATGAAATAAAGCAACATCATGAAAAATGAAGGAGGGGTTGCCCCCAAAAATACATAAGAGATCTATGGATTTGAGGTCAATATATCTTTGCTACAATGTTGTTATAGTGCTTGGAAACGTCATCATTCCTAAAATATTCATATAATTGAGAATGACACATAGAGAGTGAAAATAAAGAAAAATCCTTTTAGGTCAACATGAAAGAGACCTAAATTTCTAGATGCCTTGCATCATCCTTGAAAGGAAAACACAAAACAAAATGTCTTGATTCCTTGTGTCATCCCCAAAAATAAAACAATAGACAAAATGAAAAGACAAATGTTTATGACATATAGAAGAATGTAGATACATATAGAGGAATGCAAAAAAATAAAGAGAGCTACATCAAACAAAACAACACAAGGATCACATTATGCACATGCAATCACATAAAGAAACATGAAAAAGAAAAAAATGCAAAATACTAGTAAGGCACATGTGAGTCAACCTATAGCATGTCGTTCACATCCCAATCTTGATCGGTATATACGGAAGGCATACAACTAGGTATATATGGAAGGCATACAACTAGCCAAAGGTACCACAACAAGTGCCAAAATAGGCAAAGGATAACTAAACCCTTGCCCCCACTAAGTGTAGGACAAGGATGAGTCCATATAGATGATGAGAATGAGCTCCTTTTGATAAAGAGAATTATTTGCAATGAATGTATAACATGTAATAGTGAGAATGCTAGGATCCTACAACTATTACATGGCAAGGAGAAAAAGGACATGCTTTAAGGGATTATTTCTATAATATCAAGTTATTTAAATAATCTTCTTAAAAAATGACACTCATTAGTATGATGCCTAATTCTTCTATGATATTCACAATGAGACTTGTTTGTATTATTAGGATTTGGATTTAGATTTTCTCTAATGGGTGGTAATGTTATAAGTAATTGTTGTAGAAGTGTGTGTAAGATTATTTCAATTTTAGACATGGGATATGGAAATTTGAGTATCTTGAGTTTGTAAGGCTTTCGTTGTTTTGTAGATTCACCAACTTGTTGAGGTAGATGTTGAGGAGGAGGACTTAAGATGATTCTATCATCCTTGTGAGGCATTGGTTATTCTTTGGGAAGGAGGACACTTATGTTGGGAGGAGGATCTTGATATCCTATTCCTTTGGTTTTTTCAATAGGGATTTTCTCTAAAAGTTTATGAATTTCATTCTCATTGATTATGTCACATCCTTGGTTGGTTCAAATATTAAAGCCTTGGCCATAAGGAGCTTAAAGGTTGATGGGAATGTTGGTCACTTTGTTAACATAAGATGGATGATTATGCAATTGCTTAAAGGAGCTAGGTTCACTCATTGTTGGAAGTTTAGGCTTAGTTTGTGACTCAATTTTGGGATGAAAAATTCCAAACATCTCAAGTTGTGTTGGTTTCTTCATGGAAGGATAAAAGGATGCATTATTCTCAAGATTGTTAAGGCCATAATTTATAAATTTGTGCATGCTAGCATCATCTTCTCTAATTATGTCAATGTTCCATAGAAAAATGGCCCCTTGTGATTTTCATGGCCTTTTAGGTCTTATTTAATGGTGTTGGAACTATGTTTCTTTGATTTTATGTTGTGACATGGCTTGAACATGCTTATTTAGGTACTAAAAATCAAATAATGATGTCTTGGCAAGGTGCTATGAAGTGTTGTAAGACATTTCTACATTCTTCTAGACTCTATTTATTACAATTCTCCTAAAAAATCACCTTTTTATTCATTAGTAAGTCCTATTTTGAAGTGTTGTAAAGTCTTGTAACAAGATTTCATGCTTTTCTAGGCACATATTCACTATTTATCCCCTTTTCATGCTTTATTTGACCCCTTTATGCCCTCATATGATTAAATTAAGTGTATTTTTGAATGATAACATGACAAATAACATTAAATACAACTTAATTCCTGACACATATTTTTAGGTCCTAGGTGGGACCCATTTGTCATGGGTGGCAAATGAGTCCCCCTTGGCCCCAAGTTCAAAATATTTTAAATTTC